>DWLI01000576.1:0-20284 GCA_018249915.1 Cecropterus dorantes dorantes | reverse complement strand
AAAACAAGACTTGGCATACAAGTATGTTTGTATAATTTCACTAGAGGTGCCTCGCGGTTTCACCCACTACTACATAAGAAAAAAACCAAACAAATAAACATAGTGTGATATTACTAAAATTCAAATTTTCAAGTCACTAACTTCCACGGTGTAGAACATTCATATAAAAGTTTTTCCTTTTCTCCTTCGGAGTGAAATTTCCAAAAATCCTCTCTTAATGCTCCTCTACACTCCCTAAAGAATCTTCACACTAAATTTCAACTTTCTACGCTCAGCAGTTTCGGCTGTTTGTTGTCTGTCAGTCATTCACTCAGTAACGGAAACGTTTTATATATTTAGATTAAATGTAATGATCTGTATAAGTGACGAATATCATTTGATTCGCTAATCTCCACTAATTAAGAAGAAGTACAACCATCTACCCACAAATATAATACCTAACTTATTAGAAAATAAAACTTGAAAGTTATTTTGTAATTTTCTTCCCACAAAATAACTTCGCTACGACACTTCTGGGAACTGTTCACAAAATGATGTCACGCAAGAGTAAGATTCAGATTTTTAAACACTTTTCTAAGAGAAAATATAGACTACATTTTACGAAAACTAAAGTTATTCATATTATTCACACTAGACTGTTAGGTAGAGAATATAGCATAAGCAATCTTTTATAAAATTTTGAAATTTATTTTTTGTTGAAGTTTCGTTAAAAAAACTTGTATACTTATCAGAATTGGAAGACGATTTGAAAATATGATATATAGAAATATATAAATGTTGATTATAAGTTTTATTGCTCTTTAAAATATTTTTTCTCGTAATATTTTGTACTTAATTTGAATACCATGCGTACTACAAAAATACTACAGGTACTACTAATACTACTGGAAATAAAAACTATTTATTTATCACTTCCCCTATGTATCGAAAATATGTTACATCATATCTTTACAAAGGATTGTTTCATAACTTATTTTACTTTTTTGTTTTACTGTAAACTAGATGTGCCTCAAGGTTTCAAAAAAACACAAACAAACATAGTGTGATGTTATATTGCCTACTAAAATCCAAATTTTCAAGTCACTAACTTCAACGGTATAGAACTTTCATATAAAAAATTTTGACCTTTTTCACCCCCTTGGGAGCGGAATTTCCAAAAATCCCCTCTTAGTGCCTTTACACTCCCTAAGAAATCTTCATACTAAATTTCAATTTTCTTTCTTTCTATGCTTAGGAGTTTCGGCTGTGCGTTGTCTGTCAGTCAGTCACTCAGTAACGAAAGAGTTTGATATACATATATATTAAAATCTTCTCTACATCAGGTGTATGTTGCATCATTGAATTACGATTTGATACGGTACGACTCTAATCTTGCCAACTAAATAATTTATGAAATTTACTTGCGATCTCGCATGTCACGAGACATTAAAAAATAATAGCAACATTTTAATAATTCCGCTAATCCACTTGAGAACAACAAAGAGCACAAGTCTGTGTTACATCCCACAGTGAATCTGTTTAGGTATTAATTTGTATACCCGCAGAATGTTTAATCAAATGGCTACAGTTCATTAGCATTACAGAGATCTAGACTGTTTACGTCAAAGCCGAGGTTCTATAGTATAGTAATACCGAGCCGAAACTAAGCCGTCTTCGTAAACCTATTTGTTAGGTAACAAACAAGGTTGGCCCTTTACTAGATTGACTTCGATTTTAATCGTAGACTAGTGTTAGCTCCTGGTTGTGGTTGCGTTGTGTGTCTTAAACATTAACGTTGGAACAATTTTACATTTTTACAAAAATATTTATAAGTACCCATATGAAACAAAGAATCAGGCAATGATTTAAAAAATAATGAAATAGATATAAGATTTTGAAATTAATTTCGTGATATCTATACTAATATTATAAAACAGTAGAGTTTGTTTGGTTGAACGGGCTAATCTCAGGAATTACTGGTTCGAAAAAATATTTTTTTGTTGAAAAGAAAAAAGTATCGAGGAATGTAACATCACGGTATTGTTTTTTTTTCTTATGTACTAGCGGGTGAAACCGCGGGGCACAGCTAGTTATATATAAAATATGTTTTTCAACTTTAGACTGTATTTTTTAGGTTGACTCATATGTGACTGATATGTGAGATATGCTCTATACACTAAAAGAAGATCAATTATACATTTAAAATATTAAATTACCTTTATTTATTGTTCCATTGATATAAATAGGAAAAGCCTCATAAGTGTTCGGTATTATATACGCATTGTCACTAAAATAATATCTTCTTACTTGTTTCTTTAACATATGTTCAATACTTATCACTAATTCAAACTTATGTTCCCTCAACACTTAATAAACATCACTCTGTATTTACAAGATCAAAAGCACAGATAAGCCGCCATATCGAACGATACGAATCGCCGCTAAGTTCTAATTGAAGTGCAAACGACACACTCCGAAACATCGGATTGCCGACTGTTCCGAGCGTTTGAAACAACTTTGTGAACCATCTCAGTAATTAGTTGAAGAGATCTCGGCGCGATTTCACTTACGTGCCTATTCCGATTAGAATGTTTTTGTACGATTATGTTGTTACGATAACGAGATGAGGGAATGGAAGATAATTAGGATTGAAGGCCCCTCCTTCAGTGTGTTAAAAATACCAAAATGAAAATACATGTTTTTTTTATTAGACTGAAGTAGCAAACGAGCATGCAGTCCACCAGATGGTAAGGGGTTACCGCCTATGGATATCTGTAAGCAACATCATATTGAATTGGGGTTCTTTCTGAAGTAGATCACATATGCGTTGCCACTCCCGAGGTCTAAGATGGTCGCCTTATATATAAGTGAGCCGGAAACCACGCCCTCCCACCGAAACTGCTTCACGCTTTCACGGTGTGGCGGTGATACTTCCTCGATCGAACTACACTGGTTCTACCACCTGGTAAATGAGTGTATGAGTATTACTATATATAAGGCGAGGACTAGTAAATTAGGACAAGGTTTTGCTCGCGGCTCTATCCGCGTAGGTCTACTTTATCACAAACAAGACTATTCTATATGTTAATCCAGACCATAAACTATAAGTGTGCAAGATTTTATAAAAGTTAGTTTATCATTTTTTGCGTAAAAGAGTAAAAAACACCCATCCATCCTCACAAACGTTTCCGTCAACTCATTATTATTCCACTGCTGGGCACTGATCTTCTCACAGATTGAGAGAGTTTCAGACCATAGTACATCGCGCTGGCCAAGAGGTAATTGGTTCACACACCTTTGAGAACTTTTTTTACAGTACTCTTAGGTGTGTAGAATTCCTTATGATGTTTTCCTTCGCGTAAAGCAGTGATAATTAACTTCTCCGTTTAGATAAATCAGTAGTCCGTGCCTGGGATTCGAACCTCAGACCCTTGATTGAGAGGCCGAGTTTCAACCATTCAGCTATCACTGCTCAATCAGCAGTATTATGCACTGCTGTGTTTATAAACGTTTACATATATATATAATACCAGCTTATTCCCGTGCTGCCCACTTTGGCCACACTAACCTTTTACGTTAATGAGTATCCTATATGTTATCCAGGTCACAAACTATGTGCAAAATTTTAGCCAAAATCCAACCAGTAGTTTATGTGTCAGAGTGTAACAAACGTACAGACAGCCTCATGAACTTTTGCCCTTATAATACAAGGGAGAAGTAAGATAAGATTAGTAGGATTACAATGTTAAACTTAACCTTAACTATTCATCTTTATTTTTTATATCTTAACCAATCTCTTACTCATGGAAGCAGCGAATGCATGTCATGGTATCTACCGTTATACTGTACTAGGTGATATTATATAGCCTATAGCCTTCCTCAATAAATGGACTATTCAATACAAAAAGATTTTTAAATTCGCACCAGTAGTTCCTGAGATTAGCCCCTTCGACCAAACAAATCTACTGCTTTATAATATTAGTATAGATTACTACGTAAATTCTAATCGGATGTTATGTTTTAAAATGCATTAAGCTTACGGCGAATGCAATAAGTATTTCTTGATAGACGCACTATGGTTTTTTCAAATATTTATATAGTCCATCGATCACAAAGATTCCTTCGAGCCTTACTTGAATATCATACCCTCATATCTCACGAGCCAACAGAACTCATTCCTATCTGTGCTACATAAAACAATATAAAACATAAAATTTGTTCAAATTGTAGAATGAACGTTAGACAAAAACCTCTTCGCTCCGAAACAAGTTTAAGACCCAATTCAGTAATTGGTTGAAGGGATCTCAACACGATTTCACTAACGGATTGTGATTAAACAGGTTTTTCAGTAGAACTCGACTTGTTTAACGAGACTCATTTGCTTAATCGAAAGCCAATCGGATCGAATTGGGCCATTCCCGCTTCCAAGCCAGATTTATGTACATAAAAATATGCTTTGATGCTCTTAAAAGGTTTCTTGTTTTCAGAGCAGATTAACGGAGATAAAACAATTATAGCAATTTGAACATTTTAATAATTAAAGGTAGAACCTTCAGTAGTTCAACTCCGGAAACACCAACGCCTTTTTCTGCCTTAACACAGCAGTGTTATGCACTGCTGTGTTCTGGTCTGAAGGGTGTGGCAAGGGAGACATACTTATTCGTGGCATTCCAACTAAATCCTCAGAGGGTAGCAACCCTTCTGTGGACAATCTCAAGTAAGAATTATCTTCGGGGTTGATTACAGGTGTCTATGGGCGGCAGTTACTACTTACCATCTGCCAGGTGGACTGCATGCTTGTTTACTACTGCTGTATTATAAAAAAACACTATTTGCCAACTGCTTTTTTCCTGTGACTTGTTAAAAGTCTTTGATCTTCAGATCATACGAAATTTATTCCTGTTTTTCCTGTTTTCAGTTCCAAAAAGGTGAGGATAAAATCAGATTCGACCGTATAAAGGAGTTGTCATGGAAAAGAATATGGTGTCTGGTTGAGTATTTTCCTCTATTTTTCGTCTTTTTTTGTTCCCATGGTTTCCATAAAAGAAAAGCTCGGAAGTTCGTTTTAATCGTTTTAACAACATTTTTATGAGAATGTGCTAAGCATTTTAAAGAGTAAAACAGTCAACTTTACTTTAAACATACCGGCAACTGCATATTAACTTGCATGAATTTTATTTTAAACCACGAACATGCGCAAAAAGATAAATAAGATAATAGCAAGAGAAACTTAACTTACATGTGTAATAAAAATCCTTTAAGCTCTATAAAATATTTGAAAAATCGGACACAATTTAAATTTTGATGCTTTCATTAATAAGAAACTTAACGAAATTGCAGTTAAAATAGAAGTTTAGTATTTATTTCCGAAATTGTGTAACAATGAAAAACACAAAGCAATGTACACAAATTGAATTCCTCGTAGTAAAATTACGAATGTTTCCACGTATAATTCAATATCCGGCCACTCAGAAAACTGTTGCAGGAGCGCTTAACTAAAACGCAAACTACAGCTAACAACTTGTTAAAATAGAATTCAATTTGGACTAGCCAAGCGAGTTTTGATGGCCCGTGATGGTGATACAAATTCAATAAAACTTTTACAAACTAAAGTTCCGTAGTATTAGAATTTTGAGCAGTTTCAGCTAAGTGCATGTTTGCAACCATTTCCATCAAATCCATTTTTATGGAAATTATTAAATGAACCCATTGTAAACACTTTAGTAATGTAAGACTTTTTACACTCATATTATAACAATTTTCAAGTGTGAATACTCTGGAGACACACTAACACAGTTTCAGCGATGTCTAATTTTTCATTTTTCTTTCGAGGGGGAAACCTTCTAAAGGTACCCGTTGTCGTGAAAGCGGAGCCGGGTTATGTTGGATTCTTACCCACTAAAAATCCCCCTGGTGGCTGTCCCTAGCGCTCTAAAAGGACTCAGCGATCTCCAGAGAACCAGAGAAATCCGGGTACCGCGCAAGTGAGCGATGAAACCCACGTTATGGTGACTACTGCGTCGAGTGAAATATTAAATATTGCCAACTTCATTCACCAAATTTTGGAAGAAATAATTCCGAAATTTTCCGAAAAGAGGTCTCATACGTCTTCAAGGATAAGTGGAAAACTAGAAACTCATATTACAATTTAATATAAAATTTCATAGCTTGAGATTGTCTCGGAATAACTTGATATTCCGAGAAAATCCTATACTTCTGCTTAAAAAGTGCTTATTTAGATAATTAACATCTAAATATTTAGGTCGACATCGAACAGCCTACACACTCACGCGCGTCTTGTCCTGACCTGTATAGAAAAGAGTCCTTTTACAACATTAAAGACGACTAGATATCATTATTATGCAATATCAGATCTCGCAGTAAGCCACGAGCTCGCTACACGTAATAAGTTTGATTTATGCGATGGCAGTGATTTACTCTGATTTATTATTTATGCTACAATAATACTGTAATATCATCCACTGTTGTATTAAAAGGAGGCAAGGTCTTATGAACTCTGTCGTCGAGATGATTTATTTGCTCTAAAATTGAACTTTACGTGGGATATCTGTTGTGATGGGGGATAAGAGATATACGATATAGATATAGAATTAATTTCTATTTCAATTCTGTCCAATTGAGTTGTACATAACATCTTTGTCAGCTTTATCTGAACTAAAATACAGCAGTGAATTAATCTAACCTTTTCTATGCTCATAGCCCCGACATACTAGAATTTTTCTTCGGTCGTAGGTACCATTGACATGCTACTAACACTAACACATTCACTTAGATCTATTAGAGAACTTTTTTTTAGATATCCAGCTGCGGCTTTTATGGCGATCTTTCAGCCACGCAGGTCATCAATCTAAATCACAAAAAAATAGATAAAAAAATTTCTTACACTAATAATATTTGGTATAAAATGCCTTTAGCTCCAATCATTAAATCACGGTATGTTAATAAATTTACTTAAACGTCAACCTTCTAAATACATATACATAAATAAATTGTTTTGTCTACGATGATGATGCGGTCTGAAACTAATATTCCCAACTCGTCAAGTTTAAAGTGGCTTAAAAGCTCACTTTGGCAGAGGAGGTCGCAGATCATAACAAAGTTTTACGTTGTTTGCAGCTCATTTTCCGGACGTTGTTTCACGCAGCGATATAGCGTCGGATTATTACGTCGCGAACTATGAGGACTGGACAGTTTTACTAAGTTACTAGGCTTAATAGTTCATCTAGTCCTAGAAATAAACAGTTAAATTTTCTTTAGTGAAATGTATAACACTGGTTTTTGTTAGCGATAGAAGTGAGCTTTAGTTTTGAGTATTTTAGTCTATTGGTTTCAGTAGCCGACGCACATTTGTTATTAACTTCAAATAAAACCTGATTCACTTATAACATTTATTGAATCTGGTGCCTTGAATCCACTTCCTTTCCTCTCATGATTGCCGTAGGACAATTGGCGAGATGGGCAGCAGCATCTTCCTATCTTACATCAATGCTGTGGCCACCAACACTTATGCCATACGCAGTGATTATTGGCAAACCCTCATTATGGGAGGATGTCAAGCCGTTGATCATCAAAGGCTGGTGGATAGATGGATAATGACTATCAAAATTTAATTGCTAGTGTTGCAATGTCTACGGACTATGTTGAGATACCTTACATTAAACGATTGCTATCTCACGATAACAACATAAACAGAATTCTTAACGTGAAATTCGTTGAATGAAAACATGGCCTTAACAATATTCCACTACCTAGCTCTAAACTTCGTAGATCTAGATCAGTTGCAAAATGCTTACCTGCAATAACCAAAAAGACCTTGACGGGCAAGCTCTAGCAGATCCTGCTAGCAGTCGTGCTGCAGGAGCCAGGTGCAACACGCAGCCACAGCGGCAGCCAGCTCCCACCTCCGCGACCACTACTGAGGAGTCACCGGCCCAGGGTCTCTCCGTGCACTCGCACGCCGCCAGTTCCACTGCTGGGCCCTGGTATACAATTTAATAGAATGGTATAAAAATACGAATTATAAGAAAGTTAGCTCCATTTTTAATAATAAAGAGTATCAAAGGAGTTGTCGGTCAGTACGATGTAGATACGTGACCACTTCTGCCCACTGACATCTATAATCAATAGTTCTACCACAAGTCGGACGTTCATTAACGCGGTGTTACTTCTGAAGACTCCTGAAGACGTTGTAATATCTTTTTTTTATGTCTCTTAACATCGCAAGGTCTAGAATTACATGGTAATGTATTTACATAACAAACAAAGGTAATAAAATTATTAACAGCAATGTTGTACATTACAGTGTTCAGGTCTGAAGGATGTGGTAAGGTAGATATACTTATCTGAGGCATTCCAACTTAGTCGTACAGCAAATAGCTGCCTGTTATTTTGATGGATAAAGCTTACGAATAAAAACATTGGCGTATGTGTATCATGTTATTTTTTAGCAGCATTTACACTAAGGTAAAAAATATACGAATGATGAAACTATGTAATGAAATAATAAAAAGATTATGATTGGCGTTAATTAGTGAATAGGGAAAATAAAAGTAACGTTACAATAAAATATGTTTTATTGTTTCTAAATATTGAAAAATTAATATAGAAAAATATATTTAGGCATAGTATATTATTACAGAAATTAATGATGACGTCATTAATTCTTAACCTCTACTCTTCTGTTTTTTCTTCTTTCTCAGCTTCCTCTCCCTCATGCTTAGATATTTCTTCACCTTCTTCATCTACATGTTCACCCTCTGTATGGTCGGTTTCTGTCTGCCCTTCAGTGTGCTCGCCTTCCATTTCCTCGCCCGGCACTTCTAAGATAGCAGACTTAGATAATTTCATCTTATCCTGTTCGCTTGCCATTCTTGCTTGAGATTCTAGGGCCATTTGGGAGTATGCTAGATCTTTAAGAATTGATTTCTGTATTTCCAATTTACTGGCTGCCAGTTGTTCTTCAATAGTCATGTCTTCTGTTGGTATTTCTTCTTGTTCTACACTAGAACTTACGCTCGACTTTGTTGAAGTGACGAAAGATGGCAGACTGTCCTTGGCAACCAATTGAGGTGCTGATGAAGGTAGTACCAGTTTAACGCTCGGAACAGTTTTAATACTTCCAACAGATTCAGATAATATAGATGTTGAAGGTGTACGTCTATCGGCTTTTAATGACGCCTCTCTTGACATATATGAGGATGGTGCAGATATAACCGACTTCTTTGGAGCCACTTTGGGGATGAAACCTAAATCACCTTCTTCATAAACCTTTCCGAAAGATGCTAAAGTATCAATAGATTCTGTACGTTGTATCTCACGGTATTGTGTTATGATATCAAGTAAACGTGATAATAATATTTGTCTGTCTAAGACTTCTCTTGTAGGATCTTTGGTGGACCAATCGTCTAACTTTAATGCTGCTTGAACGGCTATTGCTGCCTCTTTTAAAATTTTCTTTAATTTTGCACATTCATTTATAACTTTTGAAGACGCTACCGTAGCTTTATTTTGATCACTCATTTTAGCATGTAGGTTTTGTTCCAATATTCTGACTTGCAGGGACAAATTTTCATTTTCTCTAGTGAGCTTCTGTATTTTTGTTTCCAAATTATCCAAATCATAGTTCTTTTTCTCAAATTGTGCCTGTTCTTTCTTCATATCTTGGAAGGCGGTAGTTAATTGTTCAATAACTTTAAGTTGAACAATAGTTTTATTAATAGCTTTATCTCTTTCTTCTTCTGCTAATTCCATTGCCACGCGGGCAGCTCTTTCACTCTCTTTATATTTCTCGTTTTGATCCGCTAACTTTGCTTGAGTTGACAAAATATTATCCAACTCATTGTTTATAGCTATATTTTCTCTGATTACCCTGTGTGTAGATGCAGCAATCCTAAGTTCTGTAGCATCTTGAAAGTCTTGCGCTAGTTGTAAAAGACGGGCCTCCATTTCTTTTTTAAGTTTATCCTTCCCAATTACGAACTTTTTCTCTGCATCGTAAATAACTCTTTTATATTTCATTTCTTGGTCTTTAAAAGCTTGTTCTTGTTTCTCAAATTTCCTCATTAAATCATCTCTGATTGCTCTAAATTCCTCTAAAGTATTTAGTTTTCCGGCCAACAACTTGTTTTCAGACGTTAATTGATCTTTCATAATTGTAAAATTTCGTTCCAATTCATTGACCGTAGTCTTGAATTGAGCTGTTTCTATTTCTCTCGTTTCTTCAAGACCTTTAACTTTTTCCTTCAATTCATTATTTTCTTCATTTTTCAAATTGAGTGTCTTTTTTAAGTACGCGATGATATCAGCTCTATCTTCATCTAATTTATCGTAGGCTTTCTGTAATTCTTCATTATGCTGCTCATATTCGTCGACGGCTGATCGAAGTCTCGCAATCTTTCTATTGCATTCCGCAACTTGAAGCTCAAGAAATGTTCTTTCGACTTCTGTGAATGCTCCGCCTCCTCCTTTAGCCCCTTCGTCTTCTTTACCCTTTTTCTCTTTCTTTGGTGCCATATTTTAACAAAATATACCGATAATAAAATAAAATTATATTTGTAAAACGTGCGCGAATGTTGACAAGGTCGTATTGACAAAACAGTTGCTAAGCAACTCATTGTGTTGATTGGTAGCTACGGCAACCGTAGATAATATAGGGCGTTAATTAAGTTTTCGCAACATAAAAAGAGTTTAAAAAATATCTCTAAAGCTTTTTTTGCTGCTGATATTGAATTGAAGTAATATTTACTTCAATCATAATAGAGTATGTATTATATTGTTTACCCCAGGGACACATTTTAACGCCCTGTTAGCGACGTTGCGATTTATAACGAGGTTAAAGTTTATAGATACTCTTGAATTATTTTTTTGTGTAGTTCGTATAAACAGCTATTTCCTTTGTGTACAGTGATATTTATTTATACTTAAAATAATACTATCCAAGAAAAATGAGTGACAGATTAAATTTCTTAGGGTCGTAATAATGTTACATCTTAATCTGTTGTTAAAACTTTTTGTCTGCCGTCTAAATAAGCGAACCTGTATTAAATTCTTATAAACAAAGGGATTGAGATGACTTAAGTCTTTGCTTACCATTGTTTTGCTTAAGTAGCAAACAACCAAGCATTTTCTATACCCTCAGGTGGTAAGTGGCCACTGACTTAGACCATTTAGTCCTTTTTTAATATATTTAATTGTTTTAATTTATGTATAGTTATAAACAATAACTTCAACTTACAATTAACATTATATGAATACTTCAAAACAAACATACAAAATATATAATACATACTTTACAATATATTTATAATTTTTTCTAGATATTTCATAAAGATCTTACACAGGATTAAAATTTATACGTTAAGTTTACCATAGGTAAACTTTACATATAATTACAAGTCACATATATTATTAAAATTAAACTAAGACCTACGTACTACTATTAACCTACCAAATGTATGTGTACCAACCTACTAGAAAAACCCAAAAGATGAGTAAATTTTAGATAAGCAAAGTGTAAATCGCCTCTTGGGAATGTCCCAAAAAGGCCTATGGCTCTTTGAATGGCCAAACTTAAGTTAAAGTCTAAAAAAATAAATTCTAACATTTAAATCTCATTTTTACTTGACTTTGTATGCAAATACCTCGCAATGCTTAGCTCCATATGCCGGTGGGGGTGAATCGCAAAAGCGATGGCGACTGCGCGTCCGCGTGGAGCAATGCGCCGGCGCGGGGCACGCCGACCACGCGGACCACTCGCCCCAACTGCCCGCGCCTCCTTCTGTATTAGAAATTAAACATTACTAGAAATTTTTATCGTCATATATGTATATATTTTTAAAGAAGTAAGTAGCACGCGGTCAACCTGCATTTGTATAAGTAGTACTCACGCACGCGGCACCTAATTGCAATTGTTGTTCATTTATATCTGTAATCGATCTAAGGCAACATTTTTTCTTACGTCTTTGTAATATTGCTACGCCTGCGTACTAAGAAATTTTCCCTTACACGCGGGTTCATGACCCATCATTGCTTAACCTCGATGCGTCATTCATCCGCTGCACTTTTGCTTTTGAAGACATTACAAAGGATTTGACCAAAGGCGATTAAAATATGATGATAATGATAATTCTTTAATCAGAGTCTACTTTTCTACTTCGCTCCTAAGATTGCAGAGAACCCTTCCTTCACGAACTTTAATAAGTGTTTACTGTAATAAACTTTAATAAATGTTATATTGATAACAGAATAAGATAAAGTAACCCAAACCTGATAGCGGCAGTGTAGGCAAGCAGTCCATTCGCACGTCAGCGACTGCACCGGTCACCGCTTGTGATACGTACACGAAGCAGTACTCCGGGTACCTCTCACTGAAGAGACGGCAGTCGAAAGATGCGGTATGCTGCCCTCTGTTCAACAAATTTATCGTTAACCAATTACCGAATCTTCCGAATTTTGAAGGCATTAGACCATCCATCACACCGGCTAAGTACTGAGTGGTTGAGTTCGGTCTCATTCGAGCCTAAAGATGTGAAAAGGTTTCCTCACGTTGTTTTTATGTTCGGTTAACACAAATGATAATTAATTTCTAACATGTACATAACTTGGAAAACGCAGAGATCGAATTTTAAACCTGTATTGCGTATGTCGTAACAAAAGTTTAGTATAGGTTTACTTAGTTCTGATAAACCACGGATAATCAGATTTTTCATATCTATATTTCCATTTAGATAGCTCCTCGTTAGAAAAAAACTATTCTAAGTCAATTAGGCGTTTTTATGCTTTGATATATATTTATTCGCCATAATTCCACATATCGTGAATCGCGTGTGTCGTGACAAACAACACTAACTGTAACTGAAGTCACCCAATCTTGCGAACTTTTTGATTTACATGAAAATTGGTATTCAAATTAAGGTATTGTAATTTCCTGTTACATAAAATAAAATGTGAACATTTCGACGACATTGTTCGACATGTTCAAAATCGTTTTTGGAGTTAATTTTGTATGCTAATTAAAAAATTAACGTGACCATTGATATCATGGGTGAAAACAAAAAACCTATTAAAAAAATATTTACTGGCATTGATTCTATGGATATCCACAATATATTAGAGAATAGGCAATCAAATATAGACATACAGACCTCCTGACTCTCCTCTCAGCGACGTATCTAAGTCTTTCTCCGTCTCTTCCAAACACTCGGACCCTGTCAGCGCCCTCTAGCGCACATTCGGGGTACTGGAACAACACCCGAACTCCATCTCCACACGGGAACACGGATCCACCGTGAACGTTTAAGACGAATTGTTCCGACCAGTCCGCCTAAGGAAAAAGTGATGTAAGCATCATCAATAAACGGTAGTAAAGAAGTAGGGATAAAACTCGTAACTTCATAAGTCAAACATGACAAAGATATACAAAGGTATCAAGGTATACATAGGTATCAAGGTATCTAAGACAAAGATACACATAGATATCAAGGCTGCACGGTCGGTGGCTTTATTCATAAAGATTTCAACGTTGTTAATGAAAAAAGAAACTCATCGTATACAAATTAGCTTTAAAGTTGTAAGGTCATAAGTCAAAAATGATAGGATATTTCTTTCTTCGACAAACACACTACCTCCTTAACAATTTCTGTCTTATAATAAAATAGCTACAATAGCAATGTCGAGTTCTGGAATTCTGATGAAGGATTTTGTAAATCAACTATATTAAAACAAGATGTATCAACTCCTTAATAGCAATTGAAACAATTTCCTAACATTGCTTTAAGAGATTAAATCTGCTTCCCTTTACAGTTGTATGCCCCTTTAGGAGATTAAATTTATACGAGTATCAAACAGGGCATTTATGGAAAACTACTCAAAATGCGAGTGAGCAATAAGCTATGCGTTTAGCCAAGCCAGCCCGAAGCTATAAAACCTGAACAACCTAATAAAGTTTGACTTCAGCAAGGGCAAACATTCCGGGCAGAGAAACGTATACTCATTCAAATATTCAGTAAACACTTTTAGGGTAAATACGGTTCTCAGTGTTATAACGAAATGGACCCCGGGCAGTGGTCACTTTTGTGGTTAAATCGTATTTTATTAAGGTTTTGCTTTTCAATTTCCTGTATGTGTATAAACGCCTGGCAAGGCTCGCATACAACCTCTTTCGCCTATCCGATAGGAATACAATCAGTCAACTTAAGACGACATATTATATAACAGAACTAAATAGTCCTAGTTATATAATAAAACTAATTAATATTAGTTAACTATGTGATGTTGCCGTAATATTTGAATTTAAAGTAGTTAATTTACTAACACGCTTAGTTACTTAATTTACTAACAAAGTAGGCTTTCATGAACTGTCCAATGAAGTTGATTTAAATATGACAATAGAAAATTCTAATTCTGTAGTGTCTGTGTATAATTAAGATAAATAATCTTATTAAACAAAGGAAAAAAATGAAGGCAATCAAGAAGTAACATTTAACAAGAGAAAATTTTACTTCTTGAAAATTATTATTAACTTATTGCTTATTAAATTATTGCTTATTAACTTATTGCTTCTACCTTAATGAAAGCGGAAGCCAAGTCTTGAGGCCCGGCGGCTGCAGCAGGTCTAAGGTTCAAGGAATAGTCCCCAGCCTGACCAAACAGTTCGCATCTAAGCGTCATTGTCCGTCGTCCTGTGAACGCGTGCATCTAAAAAACATAACACTATTTAAGATATTGATAAAAAATATGATGGAACAGAAACCCTAAAATCTAGTCAGCATGTTCATGTTAAAATGGAAAAAGACATACATCCCAGTCTTGTAATGAATAAATAAGTTCTAAAAAATTGAAAACATATAATTTATATTAGTAGGTAATGGATACCTCGCTCAAATTTGCTTAGATTCAAAAAATTAAAGATTATCATATAAAGTTATATGGTAACAATAAGAGTGTGTGACTATGTGTGTATATTATGTATGTGTGTCAAATCCAACAGTGGAAACATAAATAGTTTATAGCCATAATAGGAATGATCGGGGTAAGATTATAGCTTCTATACCATCCAATTTTACAGAATAGGAGACGTTATTTAAACTTAACGAATAATATGTTATGATTCAGATTTGTTAAGGTTTCCAGGTCTTAAATATAAGAAAACCATTGTTCCCCACCTGTTCGGAATACAGCACGTGAGCATGAGAACTCGTATTCTTTCCATCACACAGCACTGCACCACCACTCGAGTGTCCGCAATACAACAATTCTAACCAAAAATCCGCATTAGACTCCAGTGGCGAGCACATGACCTTTGGAAACTCCAAAATCGCCGTAACTTGCCTCTCTGGGTACGTCGGAATCTGTTCGGGAGTAACGTCTAAAAAAGCTGAAGGCCACAAGACATCAAATTTCCAGGACTTGACAATACTGTCGCCAGTTTCCATAATACCGCCATTCCCCAGATCTCTTTTAACTTTGTTGTGCTCTGTAGTATTGACGTCATAGTCTTCAAGAAAGGTTTCCTTATCGGCGACTATTTCTAGATAGTACAATCCGCCTCTAGAGAAGTATCCACATGGTAGTGTCATGCGGCTCTCTGCGTCGAGGGCGAGAGGCATGGTCGCAAGGAGGGTGCGTCCTTCGTCGTCTTCTCGCGCGAGACGAACACGCAGGGCTCCATTGCCGGCCACGCCGCGGACGGTCACGTGCACGTCGCCGCCCAGAGCGACCAGGGCCGAGGGGATCTCCACCCATACTTGATTTAGGTCAGTCCTTGCGTCGCTCACGTATGGGTTGACAAAATTAGCGCCACCTATAACAAAACATGTTTATGTTTTAAACATGAAGGTTATGCTACTATCCTTTCTTACAACGCATGTTTATAAAAAAGTAAGAGTAAGCAATACACATTCGTACAATTTTAAGATAATTAGTCTGTTTAAGTTTTTAAATTGCATCGTACCAAAGCTTAAAACGGAACTTAATTTAAAGTATGAACAATATTTGTAGCCGTCATTTCATTAAAATCCATCGACTGTATCAAGAGTTATCACAATTTAAAATTATGTTACATTTTTTAACGCGGGAAAAACCGTGGGGCACATCTAGTATCTAATACCATAATACAAAGAAACTATACTAACACCCTGTAGCAATAAAATTGAGAAAGTTTTATGACAATGCAACTCATTCCTGTTATATATTACGTATATAACAGGAACTTTGACAATGATAATTTTGCAAGTAGTAGCATTATTAAAAATATTACAACAAAAATACCGGCTACTTAAAATATTTGTTTATAATGATATATTTAATTTAACGCTTTATAGGAGTTTTCCTAAAAGTGAAATAATGCTTCTCTCCCCTCTTACCCCATTTGCAATCGCCATTTTTTTTAATTATATAGCCTGTCACTTTCCAAACTGAGACGATTCTAATGATATGACGATCCTACGTCAGAATACGTCAAGCCGTTTGGGCTGTAGTGCGTGCCAAAAAATTGACATAAATATAAACATATAAACGTACACACATACGCTCGAAAAACATTACCCTCCTTCTGACTCAATCGGGTGAAAAGCTACTAACGCCTTCAGTGAATATTCCTTTCAAATTAGTGTTGTGAATTTCTTTTGAAAAACTTTGTCCACCATAACCAAGCGAAGGGCGTATTGAAAAGGGTTTCCGAAGCATTACTACAGTTCCAAAATCCATTAATCCACGTCCCGAAGCACTGTTTTACACTCCATTAGCGATGTTGGATTTCACAAACTTTTTCAGGCTTACCATTCATGGAGCTTGTTAGCCGATATTATTAAGTTTGGGAGAACTTTGATATTAATATTAATAGTCCAGGAAGCTTTCATGTTATTTGGTTTATCTTCCAACTTGTTTATTATAGATTTGGATCATATTCCTTATTGTTTTCTAGAAAATGCCTATTCATTCCTACTTTTGACCTTTTCATGATATTTTTATCTGATTCACGTACCCATCAAATATGTATCCACCACAATTTTGGTAAGTCACTTCCGTTTTGGATATCTGCAATCTACTTCATTTCATTAAATTAAGTAATGACGACACTTAATATACAAATTTCTAACGTTTAGTTTAATATTTGTGTCATTTGTTAAACGTTTTTAATATTTTGTTCAAGTTGGAATTCTCCAATCTAAAATTTGCATATTCTAATGTAAACAAGGCGATGTATCATAAATTGACTTGCAAATATTTTCACTCATCTAGACTTTGAAATAATTAATTGGGCTGGAACTTTTCAAATTATGGCCTTCAACTGCGGTAGTTCATTAGGAAAATAAATTGATATTGTAAAAAGTTTTAACAATTATCATTATGAAGCTAAAATAATTTTATGCGAGTAATTGCTCCGATTTCTTAGTATAAAATTTCTGATTACACAGAAGACTAAACAGCTTTGGATTAAGCAATAATATTTTTCCATAATTAATTAAGTGTTATAGCGTGTTTTACCAAACTAGCCTTTGGTATAATCAAAGGAAGGCCTACTGAAGCTGGTACTGGAGCTAGCTTTTATCCACATTGTAGCCCAAGATGGCATTAGAAAGCGAGACATAAAAAAGAAGATTATAAAATAAAATAAAAGGTAAACCCGTTGAGTTATTGAAGAATTTTCTCAATTAAAGTCGTGTTTCGATCCCGTGGTAGTGGAGGCCGTAAAGAAATTTCATTTTAAATCATTTTATTACTACAATTGACTATATTATTCTTTTACGGATTTTTCTTTTTATAAGCGAAGATAGTCTGCATATTAACATATTAAAAATTCTTTAGAAGCATCCATTAGTACAATGTACGTTGTTTTTTATAAAATACTATTAGCATTGATGCGATAAAATTATCCCATATCTAAATTTCACGCAGAATTTCGCTCAATATGTATTTCTCCTGTCTCGTCTTCGTATATTGTACCGTATTTATGCGAATAACTTAATAACGTTCGCACAATCTTGTTACCGTGATTATCGAGAGACTGCCATCTCCCAGACCACTTACTCTTTACTCAATTTGTATAAGACCTCGAATGAAAGGTAGAACTCCTTGTGGTTAGACTGTGACATCACCTTTAGGTAAATACTAATTCATTATTACATTAAGAAAAAAGTTAACCAAATATTAACTACGTAGTATCACTGGAAGTAAATTGAATTAAAGTATTTCTCATCTTATCATTTATAGCTTTGTTACGTTTCGCTCCTATAATTATGAAAACGAACATGACAATCTTACAGCGAAGTTAAACATTGCTACATAAATCTTTACTGAGGATAAATATAAACGTTTGATACGTAAAGACAAACCTAATGTAGGTTATTATTCCGCAACAGAAACAATAAGCAATGGATAAGCAAATCTCATTTCACGCGGAAGGAGGAACGTCTCGGCGTTTTGAGAATAAAACCGTCATAATTGATGCGTTTGCCGCGGTTTCCTCCGCCATTTTGTGTTGACCTCCGCCATCTTGTATTAACTTTGTAATTGCGCGGGAAAACGAAACGGCCACTGAAAAGTGGCGTATCAATTTACACTAGTCATTGTCTTGCCTGTACTGTTTGCATAAATTAAGATGTTTTGGCATTAATACCGGTATAAAGCCAAGATAAATGAGGAAGTTTGTTTGCGAAATGAATTTATACCTCATGAGATGGCGCGAAAAAGATACAGTGCTCCGTATTTAATGTTCCAGGGAAATTAAACGTTCTTTTTTTGAAAATGCGAAACGCTTTGAATGCAGATGTGAATCTAAATGGAAGTCCTTTCAGCTATCATAATAAGTGTGTTCTTTTTAAATCCTTTTAAAGTGAATTGTTGCTCTTTTTATCAAAGGTCGAGTTAATTTATATTTTAAATTGAATATGATTCTTGTTGTAAGACTAAAAAATAACTGTTCTCTTCAGTGCAACTTAATGAAGCATTTTCTATTTTTTAACTTTCGTTATCGATTTTTCTTTCTTATTTAATTTTTCCTTTTACAATATTAATATATTACTTTGAAAAATAAGTAATACACCAATTTTCTGCAAATACCTTATTTTTAGTTATGGCAATTTTGAAATTGATGTCCTTTGTCAAATGAAACAATTTATGTATCATGTCAATATGTTGTGTAATAAAATTATAGCACTTATAATATATCAGTACTATGACTATATTCTTTATACAATTTCTTTTATTTGTCCCAAATTTCTCGGATCGACAAAGATAGTTGTCTATTATAATTATTTAGTTTCAGGTCAGTGCTTAGACGTCACTAAAAGAATTAGGCTATCTAGGTTATGTTTCTCTAGATTTTTATCGTGATTATTTAGGGCGAATGCCCCCGTGCGAAGAATGAATACGTCTGAAACCACACCCATATTCGTATCTACTTTCTAGACAAATACCCTCAATACATAGACATACTCGTGTGAACATCGTGATTGTTCTACTTTTGGGACAAATACAAAAGTAAAAACAAAAAAGTGTATTGCTTAAATTAATAGTTGCAAAACTAAATTTACTTTTCTTTCATAAAAGTAATTTTATCAGTAATGTTGAAAAAATATTTTTTGAAGAATTTACATTCAAAAAGATCTTTCCTATATCAAATTTCTCAAATATGTTTGAACAATCTGATTGAAATGAATTGAAATGAAAGGAGGCACTTACAGATTGTTAGTGACAATATTTTTTATAACGCTATCATATCGGAACACACATAATTTATTTTTTGTGTACAAGATTGAAGTAGTAAATGCATACAGTCCACCTGATAGTAAGCGGTCACAGCCATGGTCATTTAATGTTAGCTGGTTGCGTTGCTACTTCCGAAGAATAAGATGGTCACTCTATATACAAGTGAGTCCGCAACCATATCCATCCACCAAAACGCAAGAACTGCTACTGGCTAGAAATAGGAGAACCATACTCGTTCTACTGTTCTTATCACACACACACACACAAACATACACACACATTCATACACAATCACACACAATCTAATTTAAAAGTTCGATTTACGTTAATCCTAATATACCCTTTAGTTAAGATATTTTAGTTTTTACAGTTACAGTTTGTGCAGTTGTATTTAATTTATTCTGTAATCTATTCGCGGGAGAGCACTGGTGACCTGTAACTCAGGTTTCTACCTACTTCAGGCACCAGTCTCTCATAACATAAGGCTTCATCATCAACCTATTATCGTCCCACTGCTGGGCACGGGTCTTCTCTCAGAATGAGAGAGTTTCAGGCCATAGTCCACCGCGCTGGCCAA
>DWLI01000575.1:0-20289 GCA_018249915.1 Cecropterus dorantes dorantes | reverse complement strand
ATTAGTTTTATTTTGTTATAACCTAGATTTAGATGATAATTTCTTGGAATTACGAAATAACCAGTAAGTACCCGAGTACCTATATAATTATTTTGTGTATAATGTAGAGACGGTATGCATACTACATTGTAAGGCGTTTTCATTTAAATGATTAAGGATAGTTACACATATTTATATAATTTTAAGTACATATGTTAATCTATTTTTATTGTTAATGTTGGACAAAAAAGTGAACTACATTTGTATGTACGTTGTTATGTAAAGGTATATAAATCTACATATATCGGGAGCACTCCATGAAATATATAGCGATATAATTTAAATGAGGATTGATGGATAGATGATGAATTGATATACAACTGTAGGTATACCTACAGTGTTATATTTATATTACACTACCTAATATACGGGTAGGCACCTTGAGACATATGTATTTATGTATAGTAATTGTTTGTTGTTTGTTGTTCGTAAAATTATTCTATTTGTAAATTCTACTATTATCGTTTTTTTTATTTCCTAGAGATTGTTGCCTTTCTAATGTACGTGTACTCGATAAATAATTGTAAATCTGAGTTACTAGTTATAAGGTGATCTAATAATAATCTTTTATAAACTATAGTCTGCCGATACCTATTAAAATAGTTACTTTAAATCTGTATTTTATGTTATAATTGATTTGTGTAAGATAAACTCATAGGTACGTAATTTCATTCATAGATAGCTTTTCTTATTATTCTTAAAAATATTTCTAATGTCTTGACTAGTCTTGTCTAGGGTCCAGTTTTGACTAAAACTGATAAATACCCTTCAGTATACGAATATTGTTATCAGGTAGATATAATTATACTGAGTAGACATTTAAATGTATCGAATGAGTATCATTATACATGCTTATTGTTACCATGAAAGTATATATTTTGCAACTAAATTTAAATATCTTAAAAAACGTAACATTCAAAAATCTAAAATTACTTTTTATCATTATCCTAATTTGCTAAAAAAATGTTTTTTTTATGACTACGGCTTGTTTATTCAAAACTTTAGTTTTGAATTGTGTATTATTAAATTAAATATATACAGGGATAAATAAAATAAAACCAAACAAAAATATGTTAACAAACATTTAATTTTGTATTCTTTATCAATATATTATTTTTAATAACTATTATAATTTAACTACGGAGTAACAGCATAGTTACTTCTATGTGTCCTTTGAAACTAATCCAGATGGAAAAGTTCTGAAACACAGACAGCAAATATAATTTCTACAATTAATTATCCTATCTTACTACAAACGTCTACGTCCCTAGAACATTGTTTTTTGTATTGCACATATCACCTAATCGAAGAAAATTTTCCAACAGTAGACATTATAACACCAAACGAAATGGTACATAATAAAGGTATCATCTACCCAATCTGCAGCCAATGTCTCATCTACACAACTTCTACAGCACAAAGTTCATAAACCATCATTACGAAACAAAATTAGGAACATAATACAACATTATCGTAACAATAATTACAGTCTTAAAATTATATTCTTTTAAATATATTATTTTACAATATATTACAAACGACGATTGCCCAGAAGCAACACTGTACTCGTGATATTAGTTAGCACGCAATGACTTGAGTTCATCTAAAACACTCGAACTTTTATTAAACGTCTAAGAAAACAATGCGTAAAGAACCGGCCACGGCCTGAGAATCGACTTATCGATATGAATCTTTCTCTTCCGGAGTTGATTGCTTCATTCACGTGTAAAATTTTCACATTCCATAAATGAATTAATGTTCTATTTATACTGTGCCACGTGTGCGTGAGATCTCTTGAAGTGTTTACTCGATTAGTCACTAAGTGGGACTGTGGGGCGGGTGCGGGGTGTGCGGCGGGTGCGGCGGCAGGGGATGCGGGCTTGCGTCGCGCAGGGAATCCGGCGACGATCCTGGAGACGCTCTCCGAGGAGGATACGGCGAAAACCGATGTTGAGCCAGAGATGTTGCTGGCACTCCACCAGGATACACTGGCCGGGGCAGCTGTAATCCTGATCCGGATGCCAGATGCTGCTGCGCGAGTAACTGCGGTGCGAGGCACGCCCACTGGCCCCAGAGCGCCGCTGCCGGGACCCCATAAAGCGGATATGCCGCTCGGAGAAACAGCTGCGAGCGGGCAGCAAGAATCGCCTTTTCTTCTAGTGTCAGATTATTATTGTGCTGATCTAGATCGAACGGTCGCAAAGGCGAACGCAGGTAGTGCTGTTCCGCCAACATCGATTCCATTGTCTCCCTGAAACGATAAAAGAGATATTAAGTTTTGATTGCCACTTTATATTAAATTTCAAAATAATAATGTATTATAATCTACCTAGAATGAGCAGCGCCGAAGCGCGCATCTTCGGGGAAGACTGATGTTCGTTCGTGCTCTCCCGTGATATAGAATCTCAACAAACAAAGAAATGCAAAATAAAATATTTGAGTTGGCAAACACACGAACAAGTTACCGATGATCGATGACGTGCACTAATGATCTAGGTAACGGAAAGTAGACATTTATGTGGACCGAGTTCTGAATGAGTTTTAAGAAATGGCTGATAAAATTTTAAATGATGGAGAGCAAACATTATGTTGGCTGTGCGTACATTTATCTCGATTCGATTGGCTATGAGGATAGAGATGTAATTGAGCACACTCAGGCATCAATCAGTGTCGCTCGCGTTTGTTTCTGAGAGCGTATCCAATGCACGATTAGAGAACGCAGATACCAAATTCTGTCATAGCAGTAATGAGGCCTAATGAATGGATACGTTGGCCGCATGATATATAGTATTCGTTCCAATGGCTGATCATAACCAGGTAATATGCGTCTATGATTCTAATTTATTGATGCTGTTCGATATTATTAAATTCTTTAAAAGGACTTTTCAATTGCTCAGATTATTATATGATAAAAAATTTAGTATCTGGTATTCATTCTCAAGAAGTAGATACATACCTCTCAAATTCTGTGAGACGTGAAGAGTCGCGGAAACCCTTTGCGAACGGATTACTGTCAATCTTGAGTTTTGTTATCTGAAACAAGCGATATATCGTCTATTATTGTTTGGTTATACCCTAGTAAAATACATAACAATGTTCATTCAAACAACGCGGAAAATAAAAGTAACATAATTGAGGCTGTGACAAACGACGTATTTTGTGCGCCTATTCATGTTTGAATGAATTGCTCACGGCAAATATCCTTAAAATGCAGGCAGAATCAAGTCGATGGACCCATAAAGTGTGTGTTTGATTTAAACGCGGATCGAGGTGTTAAAAAATGTGTTTGGCAGCGGAGGCAGGCCGGTGAGAAATCGGCGCCGCGTGGGGCGCTCCCGCTGCTTCTCCGCACAATTTGTGAATAATATTTACGACAAATCTCCCACAAAACCAGTTACAATTAAAGAGACGCTCGCACACCTAATAAACGGTTTGGTCTCAACGGTGGTGCGGTTAATGTCTGCGTTTTAAGCACATAACTGAACCTTGTACCTGACTAAACTTAACAATTTCTGGACTGATGTGGTTATGAAACTTGAAAGACGTATTAAATATTTCATATTTATATCGAGTTAACGAAGATATTGCTACTAACGTAGTTTGTATTATTAACTTATTTACAATAAAATCATTGAATATAATTGTAAACGTCAGCCTAATTGTTTTATTTGGCAAAGTTACGTATGTAGCTAAGAATTCTCTGCGCGATTTATTGGCTCTCTCAGCTGCAATTATGAGTACACATCAAACAGGGCCACAGACGACATTATCCGTACAAAATGAGCAGCTCGATCGCATCCGTCTGGGTATTTGGCGAGTGTAAACTAGGCATTAGAGCGGATTGCAATAAACAAGTCATCGGGCAGGTCTCGCGCGTGTCAATCTTTCAGCGAAGCGCACGGCGGCACTCGGCGACGGTAATTATCTGCCGATTGAGCACTCTCCGCTCATCTGCCTCACCTGACACACCTACCTACACACATAATTGCAGGTATTTTGACAACTTCGCACTAGCCCAGTCATTTGGGACGATGACCCGACGAATGAAGCCGGATACCACGCTAATGATTTCTCACTACGAGTACCTCCATCGCTAATTCCTAGACGCAAAGTATCACACATTACTTTGTAAAATATTACGAAACTAATGTCGCGACTATTAACTCTGTATTTTTCCTGTAAAAATATTTATGTGCACGTTTGATGTCCGTGTCACAGAAACGCGTTAATCCACGAAATGTCTTGATAAACCTCCGGCATTGTAGCGGATCAAAGAAAACAATAAACAGTACAAAATATTGACCGCGGCGTGACAAGTCTTCGGTTTGCGGTGAATAATTTCCAACATGGCGTCATTATGTTTACAGAAATAGATATAGTAGTAAGATGAGCTTTTTTGTTTCATAGTCAAATAATCTATTGTTTCTGTAAACTTTGAAAATAGAGATTTGTAGCATTAAAGCCGTGAGTATCACGTTCGAGAAAACAATGCGGTATCATTTCCGAGACATGGAAGACAATGAGGTGTGCGCTAACTCGAGTTTGAGTGGGCAGGGTGTCCGAGTGAACGCGACATGTGACTTCCTCCCCTCGGGGATGCAGTGTCGAGGGTCAGCCACTTAGCTTGCACACCCACCGTCCGCCATTGACTACAATGACTTGCTTGACGTAATGAGTACAATGCTACAAGCTGAAATATTGACGCGTTATATTTTGTATGTGTCAGGTTACTGTTTATTTAAAGATGAACCTTACAATAAGGCAGACGGGCTACCTAATGGAAGTAGTTACTGTCGTTTAAGACATTTGTAACACCCGAAAGCATCGCCGGCTTTGAAGAAGAGCTTTTTGCATGTTTCTTGAACCCATTATTCCAATGAATGAATGTTATGAACTAACCTACATAGTTAGTTGCCATTGCCAATTTTGATACGTTGCATATATTTTACAGATAAGTAGATATATAATAGTCTTAAACATAGACTACACCAATGCTTGTATGCAGAAAAAATCCCGGAAAGCTTTGTATAAAAAAAGCATTAAAATAACCACCTTATCATGCGGATGATTTAAGATACTAAGTTATAAGTGACATTCAGAATGTTAGAACATTGTTAAAAAGACAACTTACATTAGAATAATGAATGGAATGCCTTCTCGCTGGCGACGTTTATTAGATTTAGTACAAACATAAGGACGAGGCGTGTCAAAACAACCTAATTTAAGTATCAACAAACGTTCGCCTTGGGCGGCGGCAGCTCCCGTTCACTGACAACATTAAAGCGGCTTAATGACATTATTCCCGGGCGGGAAACAAAAAAATTCCCAAAAAAAGCGTCAGGGAGAGGAATGAATGTTGCGCCGACGCAGATCAGTTTGCGACTCTGATTATTTAGGGTGGTGATGTATCGTTTATGGAAGCGACAAGTATCTACCGTTACTAAGAATTATGTATATTGTAGTACAGATGCCCTACACGTGTGTAATATGTGTAAATGAAATGCTTCACATGTAGGTATCATTTGCTTTTGGAGTATTAAAAATCCTGTCAAATACGGATATCATAATAAACACAATCCGCTAATTATTTTTTGCTGACTAAAATAATATGAATTTTTACACTCAAACCTAAATTGTTTTAATTATTATAATAATATATTATGTTAATGATATCATATATTGTTCAATAAATATTAAATATATAAATTCAAGTGTAGATGTATTATTGAACCAATAATCTTGTACCTATTAAATTTATACGTCCGGACTTTCCCAACATCGATCATAAAGGAAACGAAACTATAAATACACAAGACATAATAGAAGATCGGGTGCCGTGTAAACGTGTAAGGCAAGACACGACAGGGACACGCTGAAGAATAAATAAATGTCACGTTAGTGGCGCTCCGAGCTACATATCTCATTGATTGACGCAGGGCCGCGACGAGCGATGCTACACAAATAAATGTCGATATGCAAGTAGCGAGTTTACGTCTATTTTAATACGTTTTTGTGTAAGCAATTAGTAAACAGTAATATTTTCATGAATTGTATTGTACGTCGTTTATCTCGCGATTTAATGACATGAAACGTAATGAATTCTTTTGATTGATTCCCAAAATTACACATGTACCTATAACATAGTAAATACTACTATAATCCTTTATGACATTATTTAAAAGTTGCTGCAGTCCGATACGATAGATATATTTCAATTATCCCGATAATGTTTTTACACGAATATACCTACTCTGTTTATACGGAACAGATATACGGAAAGACGAGTGCAGTATGAGTATTTTAATTATTTATGTATGTACTTCTTCAAAAGGTTGGGTGGATAAAAGATGAGGTTGTTACTTGTAATTCGACCAATGTATGAACTATGTGCAAAAAGTGAATTATTCAAGGTTTATTTGGGATTTGAAACTTTAACCACGAGAGAGGTTCTATTCCTTTCTCTACCTTATTTATTATTAGATCGCACTAAGATCTTGATCAGAATTAACGTAGGCAACCTTATATATATATTTTTACATCACAATCATAAATAGAAATAAATAATTTCAAAGGTTTCTCCCCGCCACCGCAGTTTTGCCGTGACCACGATCCATGTAACGGGGTCGAAATATCGGCAACAAGAAATTCAAAAAACCCCATATCGTGAGTACCCGTAACATAGTAAAATGTATTAGATCCGCGATAATATTAGTCTAAAATCATATTAGTCTAAAATCAAAATAAATAATATTAAGCACAATACAATAAAATATCAAAAACTTGACAATTTCAAGGTTTTAATGGATATGTGAAAAAACATTCAAACATAACATTTTACTACAAATCTACACTTCATCATTTTCCTCGAGTAGGTCAATCAACTCCAAACTCTCTGTGAATGTGCCGATGGAGAGTATGAATGAAATCGTATACAGATTATACAAATCGTCCGTGATCTGAGTTGCAACCTTCATCATGAAGCGAGCGATCCACATTTATACCATTTACACTATCAAGTTTATTTTCACCTTTAAATATTCCAATGAATTCTAATATTTGAATAGAAATGAGTTCTCATCTTTGTATCAGTTCATACTGAGCGCTTCTGTTGTGTCTGAACTGAGTCTCGCCAACAATTCTCTTAAAGGACCTACGGTGAGTATTAGATCCAGCTTGCACTCATGTCCGCAGTTTTGGCTAAACACTCTGAGTATTAACGAATAGGCAATCTGCCACATTTTAATGGTAAATATTTACGTAAAACATTTAGTTTTGGGTACGACTGCAGTATTTGCACTGACACATGTCAATTTTGAAATAAAGGGACTAGATTTTATAGAAACCGAATTAGAAAAAGAATTGCATTTAATATATATTTTTTTGTTGTTCATAATTTTACAAAGTTCTAAAATAAATGGATGTGTATGAGACAAATGTCACTTGAATAATTAAAAGTTTAGGTTGCAAGCATAATAAAACGTAGTACTTCTGTGGTGGCTGGGTGCGCAGACGCAATAAATTCAGGCGGGCCGCACACGACGGCTCTGCGTGACGTCACACCTCGCGTGATCGATGGCGGAGTGAAGGAGATCACACTAGCCCTTGCACCAGTGCTTCTGGTGGTAAGAGCGGGACGTACGACCAATAAATAATTTCATGTTAAATTATTTTAAATCCTCTCATAAGCAAGTACGTTGACTTCTTGTATTTTTGAGTTATGTCCGTTTCGTGTTATCGCACCGTATTATTTGTTGAAAAATGAACGGATGCTGTGACATTGGTGTTTATACTGATCGTTTAAACTATCCTTTTTGACATTTATTTTCATTACAAGTGCATCGTAAAATTGATCGCGTGTATTGTAAATTCACTAGGAATTTGATACCGGAAAATTCTACAGCGAAATATCTAATAAGGAATAATATGCGGAACGGACACGTTGACAAATTTAAAAGGATCATATTCATAAAGAATGAATCGATTATTTGAAGAAAAAAAGAAGACTTAGGGGAGGCAGGGGCGCGGGGCGCGCGAGGGACACTCGTGACACCTGACCGCAGCCATTTTGGCTCGTGAAATATGTTTATTTGTCATGGCTGTTCTTTGTTATTGAAATTTTGTTTGCCTTTACTCCTTCTTTATATTGTTCGATTATGTTGGAGTAGAACTCGTTTGTGGCTCAATGTGAGAATAGGCTTTGGAGATTTTATAATATTGATTGTTGATACTGAGAAATGAGAAATAAATTTCAATTAAGCAGCTATTGAGCCTGTTTACGCATCCACGTCCAGTGGTCAGGCGCAGTTATTTCCGTGATTATCTCTTCAGCCCGTACTGATGTGATGGCATGACTAACCAAAATAGTGGCATGATTTCTCTAATCGTTTCATTCTATTAGACGATGTACTTGTTGAATAAAATTTATTTACTTGTGGATTACCCGTTTGTGTCCGGACTCATGTGGTTTATAAACGATACACAGGAAGCAATAGCTTAGGCTGAAAAAATAAATTGAATACGTAAGTTTTGAGACTTTAAAAGTTACACTATGTCATTTAAAACTATCTTAATATATTCCGATATATTACGATATGTTTATCTTTGTATTGGAACCCTAAGCATGTTTTACACTAAAACATATCAATAATTTCTTTTCTAAATTATGTAGGTACCCTGTAGGTATTTCAGCGCTAATAAGTTATAAATGATAGATAAATATGTTTGTTCATTTCTCGGACGTCACTGCAGGTTGCCATCCGCGGGATTTTTTCGTCGGGGCGCGTCTCCGCGGAGCAATCAATCACAACAAATTCACAAGTCATCGGCTATTAAAAAACGCATTGTGTGCATTGAGGATGCGTAAACTCTAACAAACATTGTCACCTCGCTCGACTCGTAAATTCCAGACAAAGGATTGTTCACAAAACGAACGGCATGACATCGTTGTGGTGGGTGTAAAAATGTTGAATATCGAAGCAGGTCGCCCCTCGGCGCTTTCCCGGGAAACCGCCCCGCGGCGCGGCGCAGGCGACGCTGCGTCTCACACGGTGTTGCCCGCACAAAAAACACTATTCACATTTTTTTCTTCACGATTTTATCTCGTCTTATATCAGCATCACGGTATGATAAAGGACCAATAATGATGTTTCGTTTCGAATCGATTTAACGAACATCGCGCACGTAAAATGAATGGAAGAATGTGGTGACATTTTTTCTGTTTTTGTTAGGAGATAAATGGTTGTTTTAATAGCGGCATTGATAACTTAGATACGGTGCTGGTAGACTTGTACGAAAGTGGGTATTTTTTATAGCTAAAACATCAACAAGATGTATCTGTTGGCGCGCAGGTGCAAACATGCTAAGTGTGTTCTTATTGTTGTAAGGGATTGGGTTATCAGTGACACTATCTCCGGCGTTCGACAAATGTTTAAGCTGTCAGAATTGTGACGTCAGCCAAATCGGGCCGAGCGCTGCGCCTGCGCCGCCCCGTCTCTTGTCGCGATCAGAGAGCCGATATCGCGTTCTTTACATTTTAAGGTAGTTAACTGAAGCATTTTATTTTTTTTTTTAAATTATATACCGTCACATTCCTTTTCAAGACGGGTACCATAATCTTGCATGTCAAATGACATGAATTGACAATAAATGATAAGTCATGAATTTGACACGACAACTTACTGTAGATTGCGACATTAAAATGATTGTTAAGGACAAGACGAGTAAGTAGTCAGTTAACTTCTAGATACGCAGTTAAATAAGTTTATTTTTGTTAAAAAATATGACTACAATAATCAGATATACCTTTATAACTTCAAAAATAACGTTCCTAATTACCAACTAAACAGATTTTATAAATAAAAAATGATGTACCGTGTTTTTAAAACAAAGCTTAAAAATATAAGATTAGTCTATGGTTTAGCAAGTTTTTGGCAGAACAAAAGCATTATCATGTGCCTCTAGAACAACATTAATTTAAATATAATATTCGGCACTATTGTACAGTTATCGACGATTCTTGTATCATTAGGTGTTAGTAATAAATCTAGTAGGTCGTTAGAATCAATAGATATCAATAGTACCGCTCGGGGGACTAATTCTAATGCACGGCTGTCCTCACAGCTTAATGCACGGCGCAATGGTGTTAGAAATTAGCTAATCTGGACTATAGGCTATATAATGAAGCTTTTTAAACTATGTTAAAAGGGTATTAGCATTAAGTATGCTTGTAGAAAAGTATGATAATTTCTGAAATAGTTCAGGATAGTCAAATTTTGGATTTTACATAGATACATACCGAATTAATACATAGAACAACCTTTTGCCGTGGTAAACTTCTATAGTCACATGTTAATAGAATATTTTCACTGTCGTGAATACATAAACATCGTTTATAATAAATTGCTGTCTCGCCCAAACACATGCCCAGCAGGCATGGGTTTCCGCTCGTGGTGTATAGGACATAGTCTACTGGGATTAATAAGTGCGAATTGGTGAACTTCACACGCTTTTGAAAATTTTTCTTAAAAATTCTTGCCATGTACCTAGTTAATTGTAAAATGTATTGCCTAGTTAATTGTAAAATGTGAAAATTAATTTGTATTACGCAAATCACTGAATACTCGGAGGTGCGAGCTTAATATTCTTCCTAATTCAGTGGTACGCTGGTAAAAGGTAGGTTTCACCACAAGGTCGTTTATACAAAACACATGCATTATTTATAATTACGACAGATCAGTAAACGAATCCGCAACAACTGTGTACACTAACCAGATATACCTACGGGTAGAACAGTAAAAGAAAAATAATAGATACACATATTAAGAAAGTACACCTAAGTTGCTCATTGCAACCAACCTGCTAATAGTAACTTTAAAGAAAGACGAAACGAAGCAGCTAATTAGCGGGCGAATGAAGATTTATGTGGCGCGTTGTCGATATAAAGTAACGCTTCCTTTATGAACCTCAAAACGTCCTAATTACCGCGCGGAGGAACAAAACGAGGAGCCGTGGCGCCCGAACGCGTGTGTGACAGAGAATTAATTGGTCGTGGCGACGTGCCGCGGGTGAGCGCGGGTGGGCGCACGGAGCGGGTGACGAGCGGGTACCGAATGGGTACTGCGCGGGTGACGAGCAGATGCCGAGCGGGGAAGAGTATAGAACAGTATTATACAGATACATATACATGTGTTAAATAAGTATTTTTATACAATAGAAGTAACACCGATAGCGTGCACGTGATGGATAGTGATCATGATTATGAATATTTGTTATTCGTTCCATAAAGGATGATTTTGATCACAGATGAGCGCTATCCCTGAGCCCTAATCCAGCCATATCTATGTCAAAACAGAACACAGATGCTTTTAACAATATCGTTTCCCTTGAATGTGCTATTTTCTATTCGGAGGTTTTGGAAGGCATTTGTTTATAACATGTTTTTAGAAATATCATTGAAAGAGCCTATGACACGAAATCTTGTTCTGTTTGAATTTAAACATTATTTACTAGAAATAGCATTACCACTTAATGTTGTGTCAGCTTCATAACCGTTTGCTACTAGTATTATCTTCAAAGCTTTAAAATAACCCTACTGAAAGGTGTGACTAATATAGGAAAGACCCAACAGATTTTATTAGTCAAGGTCAAAAACCAAAGTCACGAGCGGGCCCGATTTGGTTTAGCAAAAGTGAATAACTTGTAACAAAGAAACACTAGGACTTTGTAAGCAAAAGATGCTTACACGAACCTTAAATGAATTGTAGTACATAACACTAGATCACTAGATCTATTTATATACTGAATGTTATTATAACAAAGAAATAAAAGATATTCTGAAGAGCAAAAGATTTTTTAACAGATAGATTAGTATTGAATGGTTAGGGATACTACTGTTATCTAAGTCATACAGGAACCGTCGAAATAATCTATAGAAACACGAATCTGATTTCAATGTTTTATTCGTACGTAAAAGTACAAATCTAGAACTAGCGAGATGCCTAAACGTTTGTGTGACGGAGAATTAATTGCTCGTAGAGACACTCTGATAGCGCATGTGGAGTCAACGGACCGTCGCAGCGGATAGACTCTAGCACTACGAAGGCTTTATGAACCCCAAAAAGTCCTAACACTACAGAGGATATAATTAGAACCAGGGACTAAACGCTAGTGTAATAGTTCTTGTTCAGAGAGAATTCGTGGCTAAATTTATTTCTCGAATTGCTCGATTTTTTTTTATCGTTTCCTCTATTTATTGTACGTGTAATAAGTTCTTATTATTCCACTAAGTTAAACTAATAAGATAGAATAACATTCTTTATTTTATAGAAGTAAAAGTATAGAATTAAAAGAGTAAGAACATTCAGTTTACCTCAGTCTTTAGGAAACCTGAACTGACCTAACTAAAGTTATCTAACTGATCGCTACTAATACTCCGGACCCATGACTAAAGTTAAAGTTTAAAGGTATAAATAAATCTGCGATACCAAACCTGTGGTCGTCAACAGTTTTAGCAAGAACAGATAAATAGGAAAACGTTAGCAACAATGTTACGTCGAAGACAATAGTCAGACATATTATATTTAGCCCGGGTGAAAACTTAAATCGTCACCGTCCGGCACACGTCAGCCGCGCCGTCCGTCTTTCGTCAGCGGCGACCGCGTGTGGCCGCTTGATAGACAAAAAATTATGTGCCACCTTCCTTTGTTCACACTGGACATACCTTTCGACAAGATGCAATTAGTGACACAGAAATAGTACCCGTCGATAGTCAGTCGACAACACGGCGCGATTCGAAACGCTTGGTCCTCTGATCTATTTTAGAAATCAAATGATACGCGAGAATAGGACGCGGGGTGCCAATAAAACGTCGTGTAAGTTGTTACGACTTATTTATGTGCATATCGATAGTGTGTAGAATGTCCGCTCCAAATTCGCAATACTCACCAGCTGATTCTGGTATGCCGTGACCGCGGTGAAGACGCACTCCGGGAATATGAACGTCTTGAACTCCTCTTGCTCGAGGTCGGTGATGGGGGCGTTTATCGCACCTTCCCGTCGCAGCACCAAATGTATGCGCGGTTGGTACTTGTGCATCGAGTTCAACACCAACTACAGTGGGAAGAAATGTTTCATTAAAAAATTATAAGTATATGAAATAAATGGTTTAATTGAGATTTTCTTTCTTTGTAAAATTCATTGAAACTGAACTAATTTAAGTATTTATATTAAGATCGTCATGAACTCATTATTGGTTCACCGCTGGACGCGCGCTCCTCTCAGGGGGACGTGTACCCCATGGTTAATCGCGTTAACCATGTGCGAATTGGTAGACTTCATACAAGTTTAAGAAATATCACAATAGCATAGGCACATGTAAACCAAAATCGAGGAATTACCTGTCCGTTCTTGTCCATTTCGTTGTTGGTGAGCTTGACCTTCTCGAAGGAGACGACCTGCTTGCGCAGCTGGTCGCCGGCGAAGGGCGAGTCGGGGTGCGGGTAGAGGCGCGCGGGCGCGGGGGGGTCCGCCTTGCCGGCCACCAGCCACGAGGAGCGGTGGTACGCGTAGCGGTAGCGCTTGCCGTCCACCGGCACCACGTCCAGCAGCACGGCGTAGCGCGCCTCCGCGCGGCAACCCGCGAATGACACGCGCACCGTCGGAAACATCCGCCTGCGATAAAGGTATATCTTACGTATACTGATGTTCTCATTCCTGTTACGAAAATCTATCGACCAGGCAGTAGACCGACAAGATCCCTCGAAGGTTTGAAAACAAGGGAAAAAAGATCTTCGAGTGGAAATCATACTAACAATTTCGGTTTTATCAAAGTGTTCGCGCTGTTGCATTCTGGTCAGAAGAATATGGTAAAATATACACATACGAAGGATTTCAACTGATATCGCTGATAAAGCTAAACATCTGCGATAGTCTACAAGTAAAAGGGCTATTTTTCAAATTGCCGTTATCCTGGAAAAGATGAGCAAAACGCGTAAGAAGGCCATCTAGTAGCTGTTACTTTGGACATTTTCAAAACAGAAGCCAAAATCTCAACAATAACATTTAATATGTCGTATAATGATGTCGCGTAATGACCAAGGGCACGAAACAACTCAACACTACAATTTCTCCGACTTCTTGTTTGATTCTTTATATTATATTTACGACGCAGGCACTAAATATGAGCGTGAAACTTGCTACTCATTAAGCAAATATTTTTAGTGTTTTATTTGTGCAATATCGACTTCCTCGTTCCATTGTTCTGTTAAACCGTGTATTTTCACATTAGCGCAATTATTCGACAATTACTTGGTTGAGTTGGAATTATCGTCGAGTGCCTCTGGAACCAATCGTCTTTTGCTCATTACAGCTGAGGTTATCGCGAATTATCGCAAGTAATTAATGCCTTTACATATATTCTTGATAAGCCCGCTATGAATTTATTAATGGTACTTATAATATTTGCTTTGTTTTCATTTTTCAATCAATAAACGAGGCAGCTAGTTAGTTTAAGGTTCTTTAATTTAATTGTTTTGAAATGTTTTAACTGATTAAAAACCTAAAACTGTAATATTTAAGAGTGGTTTTCTATCAGCATATGTTATGGTTCTTGGTCTAAAGGAAGGGAGATCTTTTTCTTTTCTTTTATCATATGTAACAAATCGACGTTCCTGTTACTCCGCAGTTCCGACTCGTGAGGGTTCCTTCTACTTATATTTACATTCCCCTACAAAAATACGGCATCAGCAATAATAAGTATGTATTTATAATAAAAAAGGTATAAAACGTACCCACGTTAAACGACAATACAGACGAAAATCGTTTGACATTTTTTTAACATTTCCAACCAACACGAGCTAAAGGTGTCTCGCGTTCCACGCGACTATGACTCTAAGCTATTTCTCCCCTTCCCCTTCTTAACGGAGACATTCTTTAATGTCTCCCGTTGGAGAAAGATGAATGGGTAGACATTTCTGTAAAGGTGTATGTTTTTGTTGAGTGTTAGTGAAATTGCTTGCGGTTGGTCGAAATGCTTAATAGCAGACATTACACTCTTATACGTCGATGCGGTTTCCTGCGATCATTCATAACAACGAGGGGAGTCGCATCGCTACCATTTCATGAATAACTAAATAATTAACTGCCTAACGAGAACCAGAAAACGTCGTACTGAAATAGAAAAAGTAAAGAGCCGCACACAAAAAATGATCGGCGATAATAAACCCGTTGTAACCAGAAAGGAGTGTCACAAAAACTGGTGTCGGTAGCGGGCGCGTGAAACACTATCTCCTAATCGACATAAAATGGTAGTCATTGAGGCGGCGAGAACGGAAACAACAAATCTTTGGCTGTAAGCTGAGACGCTCGGAGTGCCTCTCACTTTTTGTTAGCCGACTAGCTCGATTGACAATTCGCCATCATATCTTGCGCAACACAAAAACGGAATGCGGCTCCTGACCCACCACCTATCGGACGATAAGACCACCCAGCTCGTTTACAATACATATTTGATTGAGTTATTTCTAATCGAAGTTTTATACCGCGTACAACGAGTCGTTAAACCGGGATCTCAACAAAAGCGGGACGTCACTCGTGATGTACGTTCTAGCGATTGTAGATGGGAGGACGAAAATAAGAATGCCATTAATAAGATTTATGCGCGTTTAGCCGCGGTCGCGCGCGTCGATTTGTGAGACGCTCGTATAGCATTTGCGATAGACCGCGAGTGCACGGGCAATTGCACGTATGCGTTAATGGCGACACTCTGCACACAGCGATATATATTACCGCAATGATATATGACCACCGACGTCGTCCATCATCCTACCACCCAAAAGTTAGCGGAAAAGCGTCAACGAGCAAAAGAACGACGACGCATACACCCGTTTTAATGAGCAGATACCGAAGACAGAAATAAGGGCCGTTCGCTTTGCGTCTCGTTATTGTTATGACATTGTTAAAGTGCTCTATGGATAAAATCAAGACGTTGCTCGTAAATTACACTAGACACACGAGACGTTCTAACTTAGTCTTCTAAACTAGCAACACATCTGTGAGCTGGTCGGTATCCTGTTTTATTTAGATTTGTTTATAGACGGCTCGGCGGTGACCACTCAGTCAGTTAATCTTAAAGTAAATGAAAAAACAGTAGCTATTCTTAATGATTTTCATTGGATTTACACTATTACATCAAGACATTATACGGAAGGCTGAGTTAAGGCATTATCAGAAGTTTCAGAGCAATTCAACACTGATTATATCATTTAATTACAAAGGCTTAACACAGGCATGTCCAAGGGGTAAAATTAGTGCGATCGCGAGTTAAATGCGCGAGGAATTGCACCAGTGCGCGGGCGCATGTCGTCTTAATTAGGGACGCACGAAGCGAGGTGCGAACTCGTCAATCATTGTTCCCATGCGCGTCGCGTTTGATAAATCTTCTCAACGCACTATTGCCGACCGCTCGCCCGTGCTTCCTTTGGGACTTGAAAATATTTACATTGTCTCATTTCAGACGTATATTTCATAATTGGTTGATATAAACGTTTTTAAATGAAGTTTAAGGTTCAGATTAACGATACTTATGGTATGGATTGCATTGTATTTCATACATTTTATTTAATTTTGAGTTTTATGCCTCAATTAGACAAATTAGATTTGTATCTTATTTTACTATTATCCAGACTTAAAGGAAAAGTATTTAACAAAAGCCATGCTTAATAAAATAATATTGTTTTATGACGATTCACCGAATATTCGAACTGAAATTCGAATTCGATTTTGAATCAAGTTGTATTTTGATAAAGCGTCCTTCAATTTAAGACTTTTAACTTCGAAGCAAAAGCGCACTTTAGGCATGATCTTTACATCAAGTGAAGACTCTTATCAAAATTTCTTACTGACAAATTTAAATAATGCCTACGTTAACTAAAAATAAAAAGGAATTAAAACACGAACATCGTTCTATCGTGATCAAGCGGTTAAAATCAGAATGCTAAGTAATTAAACAGCAATGTGCAATAACGGGTTGTTTACAACTAAATATGTATACCAGAACTCTAACCGTCTAATTAGACTGCAGTTGAGGAAGTTTTTATTAGGAGCATATCCTTCTAGCATGCTAAGGGATGTTATGAAGCTCCGTAATCGTAAACTAAACTATCGGATATCCGAAATAAAAAGTATCCATAACCGGATCCGACATGATAGTTTCGGTTAATTCGGATATGTTTCGAGACACGTTTTTTTGTTTTACAAATAACACTGATATTGATTTAGTAGCTATAATAGTAACTGATATGATTTCTTGATAGCAAATGATAACATAAAAATAAAACCGAATTATTACATATCTGTTTTTTACGTTTAAAGTAAATATCTATACTAATATTATAAAGCAGTAGTTTGTTTGGTTGAACGGGCTAATCTCAGGAACTACTGGTTCGAATTGAAAAAATATTTTTGTGTTAAATAGTAAATTTGTCAAGGAAGTCTATAGGCTAGATAACAAGCTATATTTGTTTGTTTTTTTTTATTCGTAGTAGTGGAAGAAACCGCGGAGCACAACTAGTATACTATAACCCAAAGTATTCGAAACTAACGGATAATCCGAAATGCTTAGATATCCGTCAACGTATGCGAAACCGGTACTATTCCTAATCCGGATCCGTTTCCAGATCCGAAACATATCCATAACATCCCTGCTTTCTAGGTACCAGGAAGCGTTACTGTACATAGATCAATCGTAGGTGTGTAGGTAAAATCGGAAAGGTCGGTTATGGCATAGAAATGTGCCATTAGCGGGTGTTATCACGTTGTGATTAGGGCGCCGCAGCCAATCCGCGCTCGCCCGTCTAATTATACAGGAAAGCGCTTTATTAATAGCAATTATGCCCGCCGCCATGTTGCCAACTCGATTTAATTAACTCGATTCGTTGATTAGGGACAGATGGCGCGAGATTGCAGATTCCGACCCGCTCTCATTAGCGCTGTTTGACGCTGGCTAGTCAAATCACACTTGTGCAATTGTCATAATTATGTTACTGCATAATCTTAGTTGGATTATAAAATCGCTGGCATTTTAACTATGGAACTAGAAAGATTATTGGCATAATACCAATTTGCATTTTATTTTAATAATAGAGATCGAGGTGCTCAAGTTAATTATGGAATGCTATAAAAAGGTATTCATTTCAAAATATTTCATTTGCATTTTGCCTTCAAAAATATAACGACATATCTTCAGAAGATAGTATTATATACATACATATATTTAAAAATATTATCTACTTTAAAAAAAAAGAGTTTTAGGGTTAGAAACGAATACACTACACGTGATAACTAAGTTATAACATGTCACTAGAGAGTATATGTCACCGTGGATTCTACTGTGACTCCATTACTTTCTGTTAAATCTATTGAAGGATGGTAGAAGTATTACTGCTTCGACTGCTGTGGGACTCGATAGTCCGACTGCATTTTCTTTTGCTACATCAGTCTGATAAAAAAAAGAATTCCCAACTTAATTTTCAAACGTAGCAACACGTGTAGGTAAGCCGGCTTTTATCTAAGTTGAATACAGATAATCTTGGACGGCAGAACCCACTTAAAATCAGTCGATTCTATTAAGTAAAAAGAGAAACCAACGCTTATAATTTTATAACAATCACAGCAAGAATGTAATTGATTTAAACGCCATATTCTTCCATACCGGTACTATCATTATCGCGAATTAACATTAATGGTGATCAAGTGATTTGTGATGATGAATAATACCAGTGACAACAATTCATGAATATTTCATTCAACTGGTGCATAGATAATTGTCCCACTTAAAGCTAATTTTGTGGCCACCGTTGAGTGATATTACCATGTATGTAAGTGCTGCATATTTTAATATTATGTAGAATATAAATAGGATATTATGGTTTCTGCGTTACTTTATGGTTCTTTTAAATATATATTTTTTAAGATATTCTGACATATTTAATTTAAATAGGTATGATTTACGAAATGGTGTGCGAAAGTTTGTTAGGATGTATGTGTGTTTGTTACCCTTTCACGTAAAAACTATTGGTCGGATTACTTTGAAATTTGGTAGAACTGGTAGTTTATATTAGATTAAAACATACGTTACCGTGGTAGATGTCACTTGCGAATTTTTCACATTATCTTTATAATTAGTACGTGTTATGCTAAAAAACCGAATATTGAAACCATGATAGCCGAATGGTTGAAACTCGATCCGAGGTTCGATCCCAGGCACGCAACACTGATTTTTCTAAAATATGTGCATATTAGAAGTTAATTATCACTGCTTTACGGTGAAGGAAAACATCGTGAGGAAACCCACACATCCGAGAGTTCTTTAAAAAGTTCTTAAAGGTGTGTGATGTCTACCAATTCGAACTCCCTCAATCTGAGAGAAGACCCGTGCCAGCAGTGCAAGTAGCAAACGAGCATGCAGTCCACCTGATGGTAATTGACTACTGCCGACCATGAACATCTGCAAGAAACTGCATATAGAACAGGGGTTCTATCTGAAGTCGATCACAGGTGCTTTTCTACTGTTGATGACGAGGATGGTCGCCTCATACGAGTATATAAGTGAGCCGGCAACCACACCCTGTCAACGAAACGCAAGAACGGCATCACGCTAGACATAAGTGTGGCGGTGGTACTTCCCCGGTCGAACTACACTGGTTCTACCACCTACTCCACGTGTTAATCCAGATTATAAACTCTCCTAATACCAAATTTCAGCCTAATCCGAACAATACTTTCTGTGTATAAGAGGAACAAACGTCTGTGCGTTTGTTCGTGCTCATTACCTTTCGCATCTATAATATGGCCGGTCGAACTATAATGGTTTACTTTAATATTTTATATTTAAAAACTACACGTCTCTTATTCTAAGTCACACGTTGTCCGCTACCTGAGTCGCGATACGCTCATAACTTGACGCTTTTCTTGTCATCTGTCGCGTTTGAAACCGTACACCCACAACTAAGAGTGGCGATGTCGAATGCATCATTAGATTCATTAAATCACATTAGAAACGTCATTAAAATTATGTTTCTGATGGTTGTAGTAATATTTGTTTTTTTTTTCTCGCTACAAGAATCTTCATTGTTATAAACTTCATCATCAACCCATTATCATCCCACTGCTGGGCACAGGTCTTCTCTCAGAATGAGAGAGTTTTAGGCCATAGTCCACCACGCTGGCCAAGTGCGAATTGGTAGACTTCACACA
>DWLI01000574.1:0-20289 GCA_018249915.1 Cecropterus dorantes dorantes | reverse complement strand
ATAACTAATAAATAATTATTTATTAGTTGTTAGCTAATAAATAATTATAGCTAATAAATAATTATTTATTAGTTGTTAACTAATAAACAATTATAGATAATAAATAATTATTTATTACTTGTTAGCTAATAAGTATTTATTTATTAGTTATTAGGAAAGATTATAATCGTTCCTGACACAGACAAAATACAGATAAGCAAGTATGCCAGAGTATTTCCAGTTATTTATTTGATGTAAATAACAGAAAAATGAAAGAAAAATTATGAAGAATAGAAAACTATTTTCGACAAATTAAAATAGAACAATTCATTTATTTGTACAGTTTGATACGCCAATATTATTATATTAAATGAAATTAAAAATAATAAATTTAAATATAAAAATGTTATGCTTACATTAAAAACATTTCGTCATACAACGGGAATAGATTTTTGCTATGTGTCTGTGTTTTTGGTTTCACGACGTTCGCAAATGTGTCTTCCGGCAACAACGCAACACGCACGTATGAATCACATAATCCTGGAAATATATAAAATTATTATTTACTGTATATAAAATTATTATTTACGTTACATGTTACATTTAAGCGATTCATTCATTTGATTAATACATTTAATAAATAAAAACTTTGATCATCATTTCATTATATAGTAGTGACTGCAATTATAATAATAATTGTAAAATCAAAAGAAATTAATCAAATTAACAATAACATACACTTAGCTTACACTTAGCTTTGTTTTTATAGAATGTTTACGCGCTTTTGGTTTGGCGCCTTTAAGCCTAACTTTATTAATCTTTGCGGCCATTTTTTCTTTTATCCACGTCCAAAATAATTGAACTGATTTTCGCTGATTATTTACATTGGATAAATAGTTAAAATATTACCAATATTATTACGATCTACACGTTATGTACATGCTACAATTTTTACGATAAAAAACAAAAGCGTATTAGTTACTCGAAATTTGTATACAATTATTATATTATCAGTCTTATACAACAACTATAGATAATTGTAAATAAGTTGTCTTTTTTCGCATTTATAATAAAATCGGTAATAATAAAATAAATAACATTATACGCACCGTTCGAATCCGTAGGCATAAGATTTCTCGCATTCATTATTTCCACCTTTATGCTATCATCAATGAACTGAGCTCTGACAGTAAGGACGCCCATCTTAGGCTCAGTCACGGACTGCTGTTCTTGCCACCTTTCCAAATGATACTGATGTATCAAATCTTTCGTCTCCATGCCGTGGAGTTTAAGTAAATACTCTACATGCTTCAAAGTATCCGTAGAGTACACCTCCTTATTGTCTTGTCTGAACGACCTCACCATTATCTTCAAGCATTCTCGAAGGTTCGAGAAGAAGGCTGGCGGCCTACGTTTCTGTAATCAATTGGGTTGAAAATTTTAAAATACTCGCAAAGTTGTGTAAATTATATAAAGTTTAAATAACGTATTCTATAGGTATCCCATCACCAAACATTTATAGTTTTTTAATCACAATCAGGCACATATGCCTATGATGTATGATTATTATTATGATATAAAGCTCATCCGTATGAAAATCATTATTATTGTAATGAAATGTTTATATGAAAATCCATTAATGAAATTAAAATTTTAATGGCAAAAGTTAATTGCTTCGATAATAACAACCAGAACAATGATATCAATCATTGTGATATTTATAATCTGTTATAATCAGTCATGCGTTTTAAAAAACACAATTGGTCAAAACATATGACACGAAATGAAAATAATGTCTAGATATGACTTGTTAAGATGCTATAAACCATGCAGTGCTTACATAACTTATAAATTACTTTCAAACGTATGTTATATAATATAGATATAGATATATTCCTCGTTTTATAATATTTTAAGAGATTTTTCTTCGGATATAAAAAATAATAATAGCTAGGAACAAACAATAAGCAAAATAAATACTATTTTATGAAGCGAAATTTATCACTCATTTAAAATTGACAAAGCTGATCACAAACACATCTTACTAAATTTTTATAGCATGAACTCTGTGGACGGGGGATAACAAATTTAATAATAATATGATAATATATTAACCGAAGTTTAATCAATAAACATATCAATCGAAGATATGTGTAGCCAAACTAGCCAACTAAAGAGTAGTAGACCCAAAGTTCCTGTTGGATATTATTTTACTAAGCGCTCCTATACATTAAGTTTCAAATAATTAATAAACAATTGAAGTGTCCCGCGATTTCAAGCAAAATCAATGGGGTTTATAAAACATAAGAACAAAAAAATTGACGTACGTATAATCAAATAACTACAGGAGCCTATGTAGTGTCAAACGCTAAGGATATAGCTAAAACATGCTACCCTTATTCATTGGTTTAAAACAGAACTTATGATCGTGAAGCGTCGCATGCATAATTCATGTAACTTATATATGCTATAATATATTCAAAGACCATTCGTTCGTTTACAGGGCACAGATAATAAACAACAGTAATGAATTTCTATTTCCAATGGTACACAACAGATATCTCGTTCGATACAAAACAGACACAGAGCGCATGCTACGTCGGACAGGCTAGGGGCACTATTCACTATACATTGACAATAACATAAACAAGGTGCCATATATTTCAGAGTTTACCGAGTCTAATTGGGCGACGGCTGATTTGCTCAAGCGTCTGGGGTCGATATAGCGTGTTATCTTTGCCTTTCGGTGCTATCAAACAATAACAACACATTATAAACATTTAATTACACTGTAAAATAAATTCGTCACCTCTATAAAAATAAAAAATATATAACGGTAAATAGAATATGTGCGAAGTGTACTACTAAACTGCATTAGCGTGCGATATATCTGCAATATTTACCCGCAATAACACAATGTTGGGGGATACTTTGTTTTTGCCAAAGAATCTACGCCTAATCAAGCGGAAACGGGAGACAAGTTTTTCTTTCTACAAATTGAAGATCATATATTGGGTTAGTGTAAAAAACGATTCTGCTAGTTACTGTAATTAATAAATAAAATACAATGGAATTTCAGTGAGGAAATAGTTCATATAAATATTTATTACAATAAAAATAAATAAATTTGTTTCCTATATATTTTTTTATCTTCACCATTTTATTGACTTGACTTAAGCATTTGTTTCCTCACTGATCATCCATAAAAAGTAATAAACATTAGTAAATATATTTAAAAAACACTATGAGATGAAATATTAAAGGTAGTTACTATTTTACAACCGTTAGCTAACACAGCGACATAATTCAATTTGATTCATTTCACTTACCTCTAAGTTAGCTTGTATCAATTCGTACAGTACTTCTCCCAGTTGTTCCCAGACAATTTCTAGGGTTCTGGAGAAGTTTTCGTTGTTCAAGTGTTGATACAAGGTGTCGAGGTTGGCTTCCAAGTACCTCATTACTCGATCCATGCTAGAACAGTCTTGATGTAGTAATTCCGCACCTTCTATGAGGAATCGTGTTACCGAAGGCATCATCTGGAATTTTAGTAGGATGACATTAGTTTGACTGTTTCAAGTTGTTCAATTAAAGTAATTACAACTAATTATGAATTTATTTAAATTTGTTTAGAGTAATAATTAAGATTTATTCCAGATTAATTGTTCATATTTACGAAAGTATATAAAATAAGTATAAGTAGAATTACTTGAACAAGACTATTTTAGGAACAGATTGATATTAACTCATAAGCAGAACTAAACTGTTGTTTGATGCTATAGGAAATTTCGTACTTTAACGGAATTGTGTGCACTTAAATATTATACTGACCTTTTTCACCATAACCTCTAATAAATCCACTATCTTGTTTCGGACAGTGTCTATTGCATTTGCGATAACATTTTGTAGCGTCTCTTTGCATCTGTAAAAGAATAAGATTAACAAATCAATATTTATTTTTTATTCATACATTCCCGAAATAGTAAACTGTTTAAATTTAATTATTTAATTAAAAAAGAAAATACCACTTGTTGTTAAAAAAATAAAAAAATGAAGAAATATTAATATGCTTTTACTGTAATAAGTATAACAACAACTGACAAAAAAATACCTCTGAGCCTCTAAAGGCGACCGCGTTTCACACATTTTCTGGATTATTTCATCCATCCCCAATTCTTGCACAAACGGCTGTAAGCTTTGCCGCACGTAGTCTATGTTGTTTATGGCAAAACACCACTCTGTGGTCACTTCGAAGCGTTCTTCGAAAACTGTGGTCACCGATCCTACGTTTTCCACTCTACTTGCCATCTTATCTGAATAGAAGACGCAACACCGACAAATATCCTGAGGACATATTTAAGAATTATTAGACGATAACATGAATTCATAGTAAATTCTAAAAAAATCGTATGGTAAAGAATGCTTTGTTGAATGTCTGATAGAGTTAATACATTAATTCTTCAATTAAGCTGACAATCAAATGACCAAAAAACCGAGCAAGATGGGAAATATAGGAGAAAAGAGAAGGAATTTACGCTCGAAAAATATTACCATCCTTCTGATGCAGTTGGGTAATACTTACATCAATAATTTTAGCCACAAACGTGTAACAGTCCTCCACATCGGGCCATGCAAGTTGCTGCCAGAATATCTTTATCTGGTGGAATATTGATAACGTATCAACTCCTGAGCTGCTGTACTTTACATTAGCATCATCAGACACTAAAGTATCTAGATCTACAGCCTTTTCTATACGAGTTAGAGCTTTATATGCAGCAATATCTAACCACTGTGCTACGCCGTCATAGAACCAAGAGTGGAACTTTGATATGGCGTATGAATTCCAGTCTGTTTCGTTTAAACCTTGCCCTAACCTGAAATAAAACATAAATTAAAGCAATTAGTCGAAAATATTGCTTGACCTGGACATTGGGTGTAAAACAGTACCTCAAATGCTCTGCGTTAGAGACGTGCAATAGACAACAATTTTCTCTCAATTCTCAACATAAAAAATTATTGAGCCAATACGAAAAAGTTGGCTCAGAGGCTTTTATTATTTTAGCACTTTACTCAAATATAGAGGACTTTAACTACCACAACTAGTATTGTAATGAATAAAATCTAATTTGAAAAAAAATCTCAAATAACCTTAATACTCACGTTAAAAATCTCTGCAATGCCAAATACAACTCGAACAGCGTTGTCCCCATTGCCAGTGGCTCAGTACCAACTTGGGGTGCTCCCAACCCGGTTTCTCCGTTCAGACCTCCGGCCAAATACACTGTGTTCGTTGACCCTTCGTCGTATTGCAACCTTTTCAAACTCTTGCACACCTGTATCACATCTGGTTCTACTAATGATGCTATTTTACTCTCATACAACCCATACAATGCTTTCGAGTACGGGAATCCCATCACTCTGTAAATAAATGATTAAATTAAATTTAAATTTATCGTTAGAACAGTTATAAAAAGATAAAAAATATTTTTTTAAACTATTGCATTGGTGTAAATTTGATTCGGTCCCAAGATGCTTTGTTAACATACCACGCCCATTTAGTCACCATTAAGATATAACACTAAAACAGTAACATACAGTAATTTCGATCACATACAAATTCTATATGTAAACTGCATAGTTCTTTCGTAATTTTTGAATTTAATTCGTGAGTATTTTAAAGACTGAAATTGACTAAAAAAATACAAGCAGGCTTTTTTAATGTCGAGCAATACATAAACTTTTTTGATGTTTTATGTAATCTTAGGTATTAATATAAACTATACGTGGAATAAAATCATATTAATATAAAAACTTACTCAACGAAAACTCTATCAAAATATTCTATAGCTCTCTGGAGATCAGATCGCACCAGCTGTATCACCCTAATTAAATGCTGCAATCTTGACTCTTCAGTTTTATCCTTGCATTCGTTATTATCCAAAATGTGAACGAACCAATCCGAAGCTCCCTGAGTTGCCGCTTGGTTCAAAACCTCGTGGATTGTCAACTTTGCTCCATCATCGTTTTCCCTTAACCAACCGTAAAGATTAGCGGGGAACAAATCTATGGAGTCAGGCACATCCAAAACCGATAATCCGTAAAGGATTCGAAGTACCTCCCTCAGGGTTTTCATTACGGTTTTGTCACCGGCAGTCTTCTTTCTCAATTTTCGGATGTGACTGAAGCAAGTTGGCAGCAATTTCTTAGCGCCATCCCAGAAAAGCTTTACGTCCTCTTCATTTATCAATCCTGGAAAAAGTAACATTTCTTTACATAAGTATTAACTTGCATTTCTTTAAGTGTAATATCTATACAAATTCCATTTTTACCAATATCAAACGAGAAAAAGTTTTAATATGAAGACCGGAGAAGGCTGGGTAAATAATGAACTTTCTTATAAAACTTAGCTAGAACGTATTTTATACATGTAACTTATCATAATTTTCAGACGAAAACCCAATAATCAGAAATAAGTTCTTTTGGCTTGAAAGAAGACCTGGACTAATGTGCTGCTTATTTAGAAATGTCGGCAATTTAAATTTTTTATCATCCCTAAAACGATAATTTAAAATTTATTTATCCCTAAGAACCACGTTTATTATAAAATATCGGCAAAACAAAATTTATTCATACCTAAATATATTAAAAATTAAAGCATACCAGACTGTAAAGGCTTGGTGATCTTATCAAGAAGTGAGTTGAAGAGGGCGAAGCTGAGCGGATGATCAGCGGTGACGGCGCAGAACACGATCCACTGAGCGAGGTTGTTGTCGAGCTGGCACAATCCACTTTGAGCCGCGTGCTGGGTTAGAACAGCTTCTGCTGGAGCGCTAAAGTTACCGCACCACCAGTATGGGGCAACCTGGAATTGATGAAAGGACAAATTAATAAAGTTATGCACAACACTTCAATTAACAGCTGATGTTTTCAGAGTTCCATATCTACTCGTAAAGTGTAGGAACGGTACCCTACGCCACTCGGACAAACAATTCACATAATTTCATACAACAGATAAGTAAGACATTTAATTGTTTCGTTACGTCAACTTGCACTCTGTTAATTCTTTTTGTTACATTGCAAAAACGCTATAATGTTCAAATTGCTAATCGAATCTTGATGCGAATGCAACTATCGCGTTATAGACATCTTACTATAAAACGTAACAAGATTGACGGTGGTGAAACCCTTTTTGGTTCGACTTCTGAGACACCACTGCCATACTTACTTCTACCTACTGATAACATTGTTAAGCGCTGCTGCGTTCTACTTTGAAGAGACAGTAAGGATGATATACTAATTCCAAGGCGTTTAAGCCTTAGGGCATCGTAGGCGATCGTAGGGCGGGGACATAGTAGCGCTTATGACTGCTGTTACATAGGTCTAGCCTCAGATAAGACTCTGATCTTATCCGAGGTTGATTACAGATATCCATGGTCAGCAGTGGTCACTTATCATCATGTAGACTGCATGATTTACTATTTTAATATTATAAAAAAGTACCTTAGAACTTTCCAGTTCGTGCAACAACAGTATCCTTAATAAATGTCGATGTTCCTGAGCGGCGACCTGAGAGTTCTTCTCGGAAGAAAAGTTTAGTCGCACTTTCACTACACCTTGGCGTCGCAACTTACTCTTTTTGCTCAAATTAAACCACATTGTCATCCCGCCAGCAGGTATTGACTGAAATAAAGAAAAAAGGAAGCTTTACATAGTGTTTTATTTGTTAAGTTCGTTTATTGTTATTCTGGATACCACAGAAATCAACTAAATAGTGGCTATACTAGATACTAGTTTGAATAAGATAAATATTGGACTCTTCAGGATACAGAATCCACTGCCCATACGCCACAAACTATACTTATTATGAAAAACCCCTTAAATATCTACAAACCAATTAAACATTGGTACAACACACGTAAATATTCTGGTAGACCAAAGACCGATAGACCAAATCATAACCTAGACACATTTTATTTTTAGGATACTTTTTATAAATTAAATTGAAATACCTAACAACTTTTTTCACAATTTAAACTTTTTGAAGATCATGAATTAACGAACTTACTTTCAACGGTATATTTGACGTTCCTATGAGTTCATTATCATGCTTCCCAGTAGACGCAGTGATAGCGATTTCTTTCATTAATTTTCGAAGTCCTTTTACACCCTTTACTTCAAATATCTTTGTCATTTTCTCTTTTACTGTCTCCGCTGGGTCGAAATCCCTGTATCAATAGAGCTTAATTATATATTAACATTAACTTAAGCTATATATATATTAGTAAAAATATAAATTAGTTTTAAATATTTTCAATAATCAAATAGGTCAAATTCCCAAGAAAAATGATAAACGACATAAGCATAATAACATTTACTTAAGGCAAACTATGGCGGTTATAGCCGGTTGATTTGCGGTAAATACCCATGTTTAATAGGTTATATTTTCCATAAACGTTCAAATGTATGATAATACTGCACTGTAAACCACACTTTAGAATCCCCCATGGATTACGATTTTACTATTTAAATTGCTATCAATTCATTGACTTAGCGTACTGAGTCAGTAGTTACTAGACATATTTTATGACTGATAGCTTGAAAAGTTAAATTAGTTTAACGGGGGAATTTTGGATGACATAATATACGTAAATACTATTCAACCACAATGTAGTAGGAGAAAAATTCAACAAAAAGATATTTCAACACAAAGCAAACTCTTGCTTTGTATTACCTTGTTCTTCCTTAATACTTTTATTAATATTTAAGATACAACAATACATAATACAGATATAAATTTTAACAAATACTTACCATACTTCCAAACAAAGTGAGTCTTCCTGAACATTTCCTGGAATCGGTCTGAAAATGTACAAACATTCATTAAAAACAAAGCCGTTTAGTTAATAAACCGTGAACGTTTTGCTAATTTGCTGTCAAGGTTGAGCTAAAACATTACATTTTGTAAGCGTAGCGAAATTACAAGTCTATACATTTACTTAATGCTCTCATATATATTTTATGACTTATCCCATAAATTCATTTCACTTAGCACGGAATGGTCTGAACTATCCAAAAATATGTTCGTAGATTAGCTCACTTACACTCACAAACAAAATAAAATTGGGATTCAATTCTTATAAGAATTATTTTGATAAAAATATTCGCAATTATGCTAAAAATATAACTTTACTTACAATGAAAAATGTTCCTCCCAAACAGGATTCAGTGTTCCAGATTTCACTGAGGTGTTATACCTTTGTGACGAGTTGGACATCAGGTAAATTGTTACAAATGGATCGCTGAGACCCGTCGGGTCCTTAGGCATGAGATCCTTTCCTTCCACCACTTCTACGTTCAACATTAACTCCGGGGGCTCTTTCGCTTCTGCTCGAGTTAATAATTCTGTGTGCTTATCATTAGATATTTTGAACGCTTCTTGAACGTAAGACAGCATCGCTTGCTGCCCTACCTCGCATCCTACGTCACATCCGCCGACATTGTGAAGTATTTCATACAAAATCTCAAGGTAGAGCTCATCAACCTGTAATTATTCATTGGAATTATTTAGAGGAAAATAAAATAATATTAAGGATGATGACTAAATGAAAACAGTCATAAACTTTGCAATATATTCTAAATCATGATAATCCTAATTTCCCAATTAATTTGCATAAATTTCGTGGATGTAAAATCCCCTAAAAAACTGGTGTTATTCATTATATTAGGTAATCGAATGTAAAAAAGATATCGCAAGAACACGATAGATAGTGTGTAGGTGTGAATGACGGGTCGATGCTCTAGACCTGGGCCAAGAAGTAGGAATCCAATGACAGCTGTACAGTCGGTTAAGAATACGTAACTGTATTTTTATGCAAACAATGACTGTGAAACTAATAACGTGAAATTAGTCAGCACGGATATTTGATTTGAAAAATTTCACCAATAAAAAATTAATGAAAGATTTTACTATATGGATAGACTGATATCACATACCGATGAATCATAATAGTATCTCAAATTCATCGACCACCTACAAATCACAAAATATTAAGCTCTCCGCGATAAAAAGGGCTTTGCACTTTGACTTTAGGTTACAGAATGACCTAATGCATAAGGGTTGCCGTAACTACGATACCAATAGGACAAACCAAAGCCCGACATGCGACTGATTTGAAATGTCATGTTGGGAAGGGTCTGCTAGATATCTATAGCAACCCATGTAAAACGGCAGGGTTACTGCGCCGTCGTAGGAAGGATATTGATCTAGCGCAACGGTGGTGGTTTCTATTAGCTCGGTTTGTTATGATGCATACTTGTGTTTGCTTATTGGGACAGAACCGTATATGAAAGACTCTTTGTACGACAGCGGAGCAAATGATAAAGATAAAACTAGTAGTACTATGAACTCCTTGAATCATTTTCCGCTTAATAACGACAATATTTGAAAGACTTAGCTGAAAACTCAGATTTTTGTAATGTGGTGACAAATTGTTACAAATCAACTTAAAATAAATAATTTGAGTAGTTTTATTTTAAGGCGTGAAGTCATCATTTTTCTCGTAGTGCTTATTTCAGCGGTATAAAAGTAAATTCCAAGAAACGCCATTTATTTAACACATGTTCAAGATACACACCCGTGCAAAAACACACAAGAATCAATGTTCAAATCATCAGATCTATTGTTTTTTTCTTGCATCAAGTCTAGAATAATTCAGTATTAAAAATCTTTCTCACTAAGTACGCGACAAATATCCGTTAACGTTTGAAAAATTTGAAATTGTCTAATAGACAGCAAGTCATTATAAAATATTGTAAAACTATACCCAAATAAATTTGATACTTTCGTATACCCACAGTCATAGACTGAATGAGAAGACTGGTCTGACGTTCCAGCAACTCCTTCTTCACACCTCTGAACCTCGTCCGCAAGGTTCCCATTCCATTCACATTATTCATCTTGGACTATCCGGAGTCCGGCACTTACACATTCACACTCCAAAACAAAACATGATCGCGATTGATGGCTTCCTTTAAACAAGGACGCGATTAAACACAACGAAGGGCGAACGGTCGCGAGATCATTCTCTGAGCAGAAATGTATCTGGTGCGAGTTACCGATGCACTGGCGAGTGGCGAGCCATCCGGGACTCGGGACTGCCCGCGCTGCCGCCAGATTCTATTTTCGCAAGGCGCCGCCAACGGAGACGAATTGAACTCAACCGAATGATAAAAAAATCATTTTTTTATTTTATTTGGTACATTCTTTACCTTAACCCCTGGCACTAACCATTCATCGCTGATCTTATTGTAAGCTGTAATTTTTTAAAGCAAATCGCTTATCGTCTAGAGTACGGAGTGTTGGCTATATCATTAGATTAGATAGATATACGTTTCTTGATACTCGAGGCAATTGTTTCATAAGTGGCTAGCGCATTTAATTCTAGAAATATTTATCTTTTGCAAAGCATTTTACAAATAGTCTGAACCTCTAAATAATTATATATCCATCATTAACACAGTATTACGCATACAGAAAAACGTATCAAGTATTTGCAGAAACTATTATTATACAATCATCTCATAATATTGCTCCATAATGCCTCTGCTAATGGAAAATATGATTTATATACCTCCTCAATCATAATAAAAACCAATAAAGCAGTACGTTATGCCTTTGAAATATATAAACATATTCCAAGCCATACATATTTACTGATCACTTGAAGCAATTGATAGTTATATTGATGAAATTTCGGAATTAGGGCGTTAACTAAAAGGGCTTCGTTGTAAACAAAACTATTAATTTAACATCTTAATATTTTTACGAAGAACGACATAGATTATTTATTTTATTTTTTAAAGCTGTTTACAATGAAAACAACTTTAAGAAAGAAGAGAACATTGAGCAATGAAAGATTCAGCAACTGACTAGTTTTATAACACGTGAAACTGTGTCAAATCCTGGTTAAAAATACAAATCAAGGGCAAAAAGGTAAATAATATTTCCCTACATTTTTAGGTACAACGTGATTCACGGGAATGGTTCATAAAGCTGCAGTTAACCAAATGTTTATTATAAAGTAAGTGTTGTAAGCCGTGGGCGGTCCAAGGTTCCGAGGCTCACCGCGAATCCGGGGCACGTGGTGAGCGATTTATTTATTTTATTAACCGCTCCAGTTTACACTTGCCCTGAACGGAACTATAGTTTATGTAGCATACTTATCCGTACGCGGAATCGAACCCAATTAACCGGTAATAGAGTCACGTTGAACGTAGAGACAGGATCTATTGCGCAAGAGTGTTGCGTATTAGCGGATCCTGTTTATAAGGACGTTCGTGCGTCATGAATTGGACTACAAATGTAAATAAGTGTAGTATATATTGCATATTTTTATAAATACTACTAGCTGACCCTCGACCGGAAAGGAAAAATGATTAAATTACTAAAATGGCTATTAAAAAATAATCGTTGAGGGTTGATCGTAGATGGGTGAAAATTGAGGATTGTATGTATTTTTGTATGTTGTACCATAAAAAATTGAAATTAAAAATTTTGTCTAAAAAATAAAAAAAAAATTAGGGTTGTACTACACCTAACATTTAGGGGGATGAAAAATAGATGTTGGCCGATTCTCATAGATACCGGATAAGCACAAAAAATTTCATCAAAATCGGTCAAGCCGTTTCGGAGGAGTATGGCAACGAAAACTGTGACACGAGAATTTTATATATTAGATTTTTCCTCCAATTAGCTATATACAGGTTTAAAATAAACGGCATTCATTTCATTTGTTACAATTTGTTGAAATAATTAACGAGAGGATTTATTGATGATATATGAAGGACTTATAATAAAAAGTTAACTTCGTAAGCGTCAATATAAAAGTTGCGATGTCTGAGATATCAATCTAACCGTTTCTATAAAGATATAGAGTAGGTACTGAGGTGGGTCCTTGGATGTATAAAGTAAAGAGCAAGCAACAACACAGACCAAGAGTCCAAAGAGAAGAAAAGAAAGGAGAGAAATCAATAAATAATTTACCCTATACCTGGACATTATATATATGATTATAGCCCATATAAAATTACTCTGCCTATGTAGAATACCTACGCAATTCCTAAAATTACTTGCCTATAAATAACAAACATAATGCAATGGAACTTGAAGATATCCAGACTAGGCAGAACACAATCTAGATGATACGTTCAAGCCGCTCTAGATGATTGAAAACATATTAAGAGCTTATCAAAGCAACGCAAATGAATCTGAATCATTGTTAATATTAGATTATCTTTTTAGTTATGATTTAAGATCAATAATTACTGGATACGGCATACGGCATATCAAACAAACTAAGTGTACATTTTTTGTAAGTTAAAACATTTATATTTGAACCAAATAATACCTGGTTACTATAGTGTATATGTAAATTTCTTTTCGCTATAGTCACAATTCCTTTCAATATAGATGATGAACCGAGGTATTCATTTTTAATGCCTTCTTCGAAACAGTTTCTCGCCAACCCCATCTTCTCGTTCTTCCACTTTACCGTCTAGTCGATAGATTTTTTTTCCACCCATGTACAGCTTTAGGGATCTGAAGGTGCTCTAGCACCCTGATGTATCAGGGGAATGCGCATGGTTCAGGATTTCCCATTTTAACGAGGCGAACAGTACTAGCGTGACTTCCACACCGTGTGGTTTTTGTATTATCATGCAGCCGGCACACTTGTTCTCAACATACTCTCTTCTTGTTCTATATCACCCTCCGTATTTTTTTAGATCTCGTATACAACCCAAGTATCATATTCAGCAACGATGCGGTGCGGAGAGATTCATCCCCATGGAGTTTGTAGCGTCTAAAACCTCTAGCCCGGCCTCCACTCGATTCCACTTGTATTGGTCTATAACTGTTTTGGAACCTACCTCGCGGACAGTTTCTGATATCCAAAGGTTCCTTAAATTATATCGTGTAGCAGAGATCTGAAAATTTATACAGACGGTATGCGTTTGCCACAGAAGAAATTTTCGATTTTTTCTACAATTTTGTCAGTCACAATCGAATGTCTACCGTTCCTCTGATCATCATGCACAGACGTCTGATCGTTTTACACTCGCGACACCACTTTGACACATCCGCATAATCCATAACTTTATTACCATATACAGTTTTTACCTCATTAGAAACAAACGAGGTTTTTCCCTTTCAAATGAGATAGCGGACTCCGCATATTTTACAAATGGCGGGATATTGTATTGACATTTTATTCACTAACTGTATTGTATCATCAACAGTTCTCAATGTAGAAATGTCGAACCGGTATCGTTGCGGAAAAAATATCCTTCCGGCCGAAAGAGTCTGAGTCTTGTTAAAATGCCTTGTATATAATACTCTATAAGTTTTCCTATCATACAATTAACAAATGAGCACACAACTTTCTTGGTGTTAAGAGACCTATGTAGGAACATCTGCAACCAAACCCAAGTAGGGCATTAGGAGTATTTCTCCAAGACCTTCGAGGACTAAGTTGGAAGTTTCATATGCCTTCAAAAGAGATCACTGCACCATGAATACTGCTGATATGAAACAAAATGGGATGGCGACAGTGGCAAAGAGTTATACCATTATCATCTTATAAACCATATTACGATATTTTTATAAATATAGCAAGTTCTTGCAAAAATTTTTAATGCTAATTGAATGCTATAAATTGTAATACTAGACCCCTATAGGAATCTAGCGGAACCTACCAACTCAAAAAAGAACCATCCACGAACCCACCTGTATCAGTATGGTGTAAAGGGGAATGACATTGAAGCCGACACCGCATTGTTTCTGACGTCAGCCATTGAAAACAACCTTGGCGTGGAAGGTGACAAAATAAGCTATGGAAAGTAAGAGATTTTGGCAAGACGCCACCCAGTACCGGGCATTCGCGATCATTATGAGTTCACAACTCAGACGTCAGTGGGTAAATAAAAGATACAGAAATGCGAATGAATATTGCGGTTTCGCCTGCGCCTTTATTTACGTCGTCTGGATTACTCTCCAAAACAGACTTACCTACCCATTACTCACACATACGTATATTCTCAATAATAGGTACTCTTACATATGTATTTTAGTTTTACCTGCGTTTAAGATACGTAAAATAACTTCAAAGTTATTTTACGTATGTACATGTACACTTAAAATGTAAAATAACTTGTGATATTGTAGGTATATAGAGTACGTCCATTTTAATATATAAAATATTAATATATAAATCTAAACATCCCGACTGAAAATTAACTTTATGGAAATAAAACTGAATAGAAAAAAAACAAGTCCCGTATTCTAGAGATTTCTTAAGTAATCAAGATGGATGATTTATCGATTGACCCAAATAAAAAATAACGCTAATTTGTATTTTCACTCTCTCATACGTTGTCATGTTACTTAAATGTACAGTCATTTAAGTAACATGACAACGTATGAGAGATCCATTCCAAGAAATATATTATAAAACATATACATATACTTAAATAGTAGAGATTGTTTGGTTGAACGGGCTTATCTCAGGAACTACTGGTTCGAATTTAAAAATTATTTGTGTATTTAATAGCTCATTTATTGAGGAAGGCTATAGGCAATATAACATCACGTTATGTTTGTTTTTCTTATTTAGTAGCGGGTGAAACCGTGTAGCTCACCAAGTATTATATAAAAGGATTGCAGACAATCTTTCATATCACGCGCGTAAGAATTTGAATTCGACCCACTTTTCAAAAATAGAATTCGCCTCAATGTCTAGTTCAAACTTAACAAAACTATAAAACCAAACTAACTGGCGCAACTAGTAATATCGCGCTATAAATATAGACTCGTGTAAAGTCTACACATACCAATTCGCCAAACGGAATGGTAACTGTTCAGTTACATCGTTTAGATTATGTGAATGCGATATCCACTAAAGTTTTCCTTCAAAAATTTAAATATAAGTAAATATTGTCTATAAGTTCTGATTTCCGTGATTCCCTGATTATTGATATCCATCCATCCATAGCTCATAAAAAAGGTGTTTTTCGAGTCAAATATTCCATCTGACAAAAATAAAGAATTGTATTAGAATAGGAATTTAAACTAAACCGAGATGAGTCATGGTCTTTTTCTGGTACCCTTATACGGTAACTCAGACACATGAGGGCGGCAAAATAAATTATGATGAAGACTTGAAGACATTGTTCTTTAATGACCTATTTACTGGTCGCTAAAAATGGTACTTATGCCGGGGTCGGGACATTTTAGATTTATTTTTAAAGGGCAGCTTAAACCCATGCTACGCATTTCTTCGTAACGTCCTTAAATTTGAATTAGGCCCGCAACATTCAAAAGGTAGCTTATCGCTGAACTAGTCCGTAAAAGTCCTGAGTAATAAATTTCTACTTACATTCCATCCAACGGCCTCTACGTAGAAGTCTAACTTCTCCGGGTCATCAGGTTCCGAATCTGTGTCCAATAGTGTTTCATTTCCACTATCAGAATCGCGCATCGGACTTCTGCTCTCTTGCACTTCAGTAGCTTTCTGTTCACCATCTTGTTCCTCAGCCTCTTTCAGCGGGGCAAGTGGTGTGGCTTCCTCGAGGGCTGCTCGTTGCGAGGCCTGTTTTAAAATCGATCCGAATTTCTCGAAAAAACTGTCGTCCACTTCTCGCACTCTGAAACAACGATCAGATTTTTCTTATACTTCACTGCGTAATAAAACAGGAGATTTTTTTTAATTTTTTTTTTAAACATACGTATAAACCTTCATAATAACAATTCAACAAGGAAATTCGCGAACATACGTCTACTCAGAAAACGCGATATATAGAAACTGCTAGTAGTTAAATAGTGAATCAAAGGCTTAAACTAATTACTTGGATATTTGCGGTAAATACGCAATATCGTCATATAATCATGTGATTTAGCATTTGCATGTACAATTAAGGTTTTATAAAACAATACATCCATAGCATAAGTATACTTCGTGTTATACAAATAGAGCTTGGCTTTACCAGTATTTATTCCTTGCCATTAGCTTTATAAAACTTGTAATCAATGAAAATATATCAATAATTATAGCCTAAAGCTTTTCTTGATAAATGTTCTATCATATGAAGAAGATCTCTTCAAATTTGGCTTCAAATACTTACTTCTAGAAATTAACGTTTAAAAGAAGCAAACAGAATAGCAAAGTCTTCCTCTAAAATATTTTTTTCAAAATATGTCTTCTAGTTTACCAGTATGTATTAGTGAATCAATTAGATTTAATTAGGCCTGCTGAATAAAACACATTCTATATTCTTAAACAATGTTTATTGAATAAGCAAGATATTTTACACTTTTCTTAGCCTATAACATAACAAATGAGTATTTTAAACTATAATTACATGGCTCTGATACTCGTATAAACAAATTTAAATGCAAAAGAAATACAAAAGTAGAGTATAACAAATGTAAATTATACATATGTAACAGAAATGTAATATTTAACAAGTGTAAATAGTTTAAACAAGCAAGATTTTAAACATGTTGGCTTTTACACCAGTTAAGGGTATATCTTAATACCTAAATTCTTGCAATATTCACTGTTTTCATTAAATTCCTAATGTTACCCTAAATCACAATAACTGGAAGACTGGAATGATATAGTCATAAGAAACTATGTCCGCATTATTTATCAAAACATTAATATAACTCTTAATTATAAGTTATGCAAACACAGCTTGGCTACCTAATTGGAGAAAATCTATTACCACTATATATTATATCACCTGATAAGTAATTTTCTTCAAAATATTAAATGATATTGTAACACAAAGCTTGGATGAAAATGTTGTTCAAACAGAATGCTGCATGCTTTTAAACTGCCGAATAACACAGATTGTTAAATACTAAACAAAGACTAGTGATGATTTGTATAGGTTTTTGGAAAAATTCATAACTAATTTTATATATGAAATTAATAAGTATAGTATTTTATTATATAAACAGTATTTATAACTGAACTATTACATAATATTTTATTTCTGCACAATCATGATATTTCATTTAGGCAGTAGTTCGCTACGGACATTTTTTTATTAATTGAAGAATATAATTTTTTTAAGAAAAATTGTTCACTAAAAGACCTCTTTTTACTTCATAAATTATGTGGAAAGTTTGGCATATGGTTAAATGGAAGAAATTTCTTTTTTTTACTTGTCCAATGCTGAAAATAATGTGTATTTAATGTCAGTGTATTCCTCTACTCCATGCTTACTTCCTTCTCTTCCTATACCAGATTCTTTAATACCACCAAAGGCCGGTTCAGCAGCTGACAATATTCCATCATTGATTGCAACCATACCAAACTCCAATTTACGAGACATCCTAAATGATTGGCCAAGGTCTTTCGTGAACACATATGCTGCAAGACCACTCCTGGTACTATTTGCCACTTTCAAAACTTCATCCTCGGTTTTGAATTTGAGACACACAGCCACAGGTCCAAATATTTCTTCACCATAAATGTTCATCTCAGGTTTAACATCAACTAGCAGTGTAGATTCATAAAATTTACTGCCAATATCAGTAGCAAACTTTCCTCCAATAAGTGGCTTCGCACCTTTTGAAACAGCATCATTGACGAGACTTGACACTTTATCAGCTTGCATTTTGTTAATGAGGGGTCCACAGGTGACACCCTCTTTTGTGCCCGGTCCTAAGATACATTTTTGACTAATACGATTCTTAAAACCTTGGACAAATTGATCAAAGACATCCTCATGTATGAAAAATCTATTAGCTCCAACACAGGCTTGGCCGTTATTTCTGAATTTAGCCAACATAGCATTATCTAAGGCATGTTCTATGTCTGCACTAGGGAAAACAATGAATGGGGCATTACCACCCAATTCCAATGACACCCTTTTAACCCCACTTGCTGCCATACCATAAAGAATTTTTCCAACATGTGTTGATCCAGTGAAAGATATACATCCAACATTAGGATGTTCGCACATTACTTTACCTACGGCAGGTGCATTCTTTCGGCTCGCGGTAACCACATTTATAACCCCTTTGGGTACTCCCGCTTGTTCTGCTAACTCAGCAGCAGCTAGTGCTGATAATGGGGTGTCTTCTGAGGGTTTTATAACACATGTGCAGCCAGCAGCCATCAGAGCTCCGACTTTTCTAGTTATCATTGCAAAAGGAAAATTCCATGGTGTGATAATAGAGACTACGCCAATGGGCTGTCTAGTCAGGATAATTTGCTTATTTGGCCATGGGCTCTGAATTACTTCGCCGTCGATGTGGCGCGCCGTATCTGCGAACCATTCTAAGAAGGAATTCCCATACGCGATCTCACCTTTCGCTTCAGCAAGCGGCTTGCCCGATTCCGCAGTAATAATTTCTGCTAATTGATCGGTATTTTTCTGACACATATCGAACCATTTTCGAAGTATGTAAGAGCGCTCCTTCGCTGTTGTCTCTTTCCACGTCTGAAAAGCGTTAGTGGCAACTGTAACCGCGTTCTGGGCGTCGGTAGCGTCCATATCCGGCACCTCGACAATTACTTTATCATCGGCCGGATTCGTTACAGGAAACACCGCTTTGTTGCTAGCGCTCACCCATTGTCCATTAATATAAGCCTGATTCTTGAGCAGATGTAGCCGGCGACACTCCATTGTAAAATAATTAAAGTTCCTTGAGATACCCAACCGCAAACAATTCATCTCCCCTCGTTCACTAGAAACTGTTTCTCGCCGAAGCCTCGGCTTATTATATAAGAATATTCAGAGATAAGTCGACACTCAATGAATTACGTATACCTATTTATATATATGTCTCGTATTAAAACAATAACAAATTTATAACACGTAAACTTTATTCACAATGCGGTATTGAATTTATTAGATAAAAATAAGTTACGAATGAGTTTGACATTGCATGACTTTGACGCCTTTGACATTTGTTACGAACCACAGACATTATATCTGGTGTTACCATTGCTAGTGTACATTGATGATGAATACGATTAAAATAATACAAAACATTTTGTTAATTTTCAATATCTGAATAATTCAATAATGATTATTTTTTTATTGTAATTTTGTATTATCATGAAAAATTTTCTTCTTCTATTATACTTTTTATAGGCTAAGCACCTATATTTTTTGTACTTGCCTAGCCTAGAATACCTTTCACCCCTCGATATGTATATACTAGATATACATATCGAGGGGTGAAAGGCTATTTGGTTTAAGCGACATTTTGGGCGATATTGAGTTATATACATATTCGGA
>DWLI01000573.1:0-20294 GCA_018249915.1 Cecropterus dorantes dorantes | reverse complement strand
CAAGACACTCTCGCCCTTACGCCGTTCTTGTTCGGCCTACATTCCTACGGATTTTTATTTAAGGTGATATGTTGCGTTTGAAGAAATCGGTACTATCTTATCCACGATTCTTTATTTTCACTCTATAAACTATGATTTTAGTATGCATATTCAAATGAAATTCAACGAGAGGTGAAATTCTCTCACTGGCATCACATTACCTGATATTCGCTCTTTTGTCTCAATAAATGGAATCACATTATATGATTACAAGCTATTATCTTTGGATATATATTTGTTTCTGTGTTCATTAATTTTGATTCCATATTTTACCAATATGTTTAACTTCAATGTAATCTGGCAACTTTACCCTGGCTATATTTAGTTTTTATTAATAAAATAGCGTAAGATATGTATTTCTTACTTATACATTTCATGGCAATTATTTTATTTTCATGACAATTAATCCGGCTAATTCTGTAAAATGTAATAATAGTAATGTCTTATAAAATTTGGCGACAATGCTGATACAAGTGATGTGAAATAGATCACGAAGTGATAACGTTATTTTAGAACAAATTATAGATTACTTTGAATTTTAATAGAATCTATTCGGGAAATATACATATTTACTTACATGCGAAAATTAGAGCTTTAAAAAAAGGAACCAACTTGAAGCACTGAGAAGTAACTGAGCATTTTAAGTTACGAATACATTTCCCATGTGTTATTTACTTTTACACATTGAGTTGTTTCAATAGTGATATAATAAAAGTTAATTCCCTATTATATTTTTTTATCTGCGGGAAGTAATGGGACAGATAAAATGTAGATGTTTATTTGGAGAATTGTTGCTAAGAATCTTCTCTAAATTATATTGTTATTGAAGTGAAACTTTTTAAGAATATTGAAATTTGATGAAACAAAAATGCGTTACGAAAACGGTTGTCGACACTCAACCAGACGGCGCTGTACCTCTTTCTAAATCACGCTAACGATTTTACTTCAGAGCTTGTAAAGGAGCTCCGTTTTGGCACATGTGAAAAAAGTTATCCGAATATGGGCTGCAATTATTATTTAATTGGTTTATTTTTTTTTTAAATCGATTAAAAGTCATAAGTCCAAATATACTTTAAAATTTAGGTACAATTTAAAGTCTGGAAGACTGATACTTTATTATTTATTTTTATTATCAATATAAATGCCGTCTATTAATTGTATAAAACATGTATATTTTTTAATGATAATGCAGAAGTAACCGAGCCTGCAAATGGACTACATGTCCACCTGATGGTACTTTCTCTTTTGGACATCTTTTATCAACTCTATTATGAACAAGAATTCTTCCTAAAGCTGATGTTAAACTCGTGCCCGCTCCAGAGAAATGAGATTATCGTCCTTACGTTACTCAACTGGCGTCTACGTCTTTTAACTAAAACGCAGAAACTGCTTCACGCTAGAAATATACTCGGATGTGCGGAGATACCTCCCCGATCGAATATTAATAAATATAATTAATTGTAAATTTCAATTTATAAATACACGCGTTGGTTCGATGAGTAAATCACGTAAGTAGTAATGGATATATGAAATTACTAAAAAATATTTTATTTCCAATGCTTGATTTATAAATGTCTATATGTGTATGTAGGAATGTATATAATTGTCGTTACTACTTTACTTTATCCACCGAAGTTAATCAATTATTCCACTTTCCAAACAACGGTAATAATTATTATCTTTATAATAGAACACGTCATTGCGAGAGTACAATTGTGCATTTGGCTTGTACTAAAGGCTTACTCATACATTACTCATATCATGGCTTTCAAAAACATTTGACTTCATAATCATAAATTAAGCAAATACAATAAATACACGAAATCAGCCTTAGTAGGCGGGCCTATTTTGAAAGGATCTTTAACACATGCCTATTACGTGCATGAGCTAAGACCCTCTGGATATCTAAGGATTTTCAGGCCTCGAAAGGTTCCTTCTTTACCTGGCCTAGGACACGGATGACTTTCTCAAGGAGGTCGAATACCCCCGGATCCTTAAAATAAATACATACAATTTTAATATAACCATTGTAATATAATGTACATTTGTAACAGATATTTACTAATCCCAAACTATACCTATTACAATGTGATAGATGCATTCGATGTTTTATTAATTTATGATGTTTGACGCTGATTAAATACCACGAAAATATGCAATAGGCCTCATTATGCTTAATTAGTGCTAAACAGTATTTGATGGGCACATTATTATATAAATAGACACGTATTTCAGGTTGATTCCTGACACACATACGTGTTATAAGGCAGCGGCGGAGGACGGCGCGGTTTCTCCGCACTTTCCCTCGCGGCGGCGCGCGGCGGACTACGGACCGTTACTCTACGAGACGACCATCTTACGGTTAATTTGGGTTTAACAACATTAATTTTCTATTTGACTTCAGATTATCATAGTACTTAGACAGGAAAAAGAGCTGTTTTTATTACAAGCTTTTATGTAACTTGCCTTGTTAGATCGTATGTACGTGAAGGTCAAATTTTAAAGTGTTTTGCGCTTGAAATTTGTGCATACGTGTTTTTTGGCGATGATGCACTATATACTTAGTGAAATCATTCTTTTACTTAGATGTGTCATATTGGATTTGTAACCGATGGCTCACGATAGCGATTTAATTATTTTTTATGCACCCCATGATATCAAATAAAAGGTAGTTTGAGAAGAATGCGTAAAATATATGGCGTTTCTAAAAACTGACGTTCAAAAATCTTTTATGAAAATTAATTTATTTAATCTATTAGTTACATTATTTATATCACTCTTGAGACATATTCAATGTAAAATAATAAACAATGTAACGATTAAATGAATAGCTTACATAGTGATTGTACATTCTTAGAATTGCTCGGACAGTTTAAACTAGAATGTTAAGAACATTAAATCTATGAAAGTGGTTAAACTTGCGTTTCATTGTAGTAATGACGTAGATGTGACATTAACTAGATGATCATTACTGACTGCATGCCCATTTTTGTGACCATAAAATCATCGGATAGTCCCTATCAAATTAAATGAATATAGATTCAATTTTATGAGCAACATGAGGGGTCAGTCTAGACGCCAGGTGGCAAGGAGGATCAGAAAGCCAAGCCAAATAGTTAGCAAAAAAAAGTCATCCAGTCCGATTTCGATCCGGTGGTATTGCAAGAAAAATATTGTTACTGATAAATAATTTGTAAGTGCCACCATTCGCCTATATAAAATAAAGACATATCATTTCGTTTAATTTCATCGCGGTGGCGGATGTGGTATGGTAGATTTACTTATGGGTATGAAGTGTACCGACGGGTATGGATCTGACGTATATGAATTACTTCCATAGAAGATAATCTACTGTATGTATTGTCAGTCACAGATTCTGTATCAGTTTTATTTAACAATATGAAAGTAGCAAACGATCATGTAGTCCACTACATGGTGAGTGGCCACTGTCGCTCATGATCATCATCATCATCATGTCATCTCCTGATGACTAAGTTGGAACGTCTCGGATAAGTATGTCCCCCTTAACACACCCTTCAGACCACAACACAGCAGCGCTTAACATCTCTGTTATTATAGAAATAAGCCAATTCAATGTCAATTATCAGTTGACAGGTGGACAACATGTCTGATTGCCATATACAATGGGTACATCGTCACGTCACGCTGGCCAGTTGTCCGCGACGCGCGTAACCAGCCTCGATATTACTCAATCACCGTTTTCCCCCTCGACCGATACTCCGATACTCACATGTACAGTGACCACGTGAATGTTTTCGTGTTATACTTATATTTTATCTCCGATTTTTGCCTACGAGTATTAATATTAAACTTTTTATTTGATTGGATTTATTAGGGTAGCGCTATTTTGCTCGACTCAACAATGCCAGTGATTTGCCACTAAAATTAGTTAAGGTGTTAGGTCTCAAGTATTAGTGTGCATAAATGGCCCCTTTTTAATCACTTATCTGTGCATAAGTTATTAAATATTAAAATGTATAATGTAACTTTTCCTGTAACTTATTATTTGCGTTAAGTTCGTGAATAAGTTTGAGTAAAGCAAGGGTCTCGGTTTAAAACTCTATTATTATTTTTACGGTTTACTATTTCCTTTGAAAAAAGAACCTATTTTTGGTCTTTAATAAAATTAAGTATTTTTTTGTGATTTGTTCAACACGCAAATATCGGCCTACTAATTAAGACTAATAAACTAGTTTTATAGTAAAGCGATTAATTTTTCCGCAACAGGCTCATAAAATGTATGTACCCGCATGCCATTGAAACGAAGTCTCATTTATTTTGCAACCATCTGATAGCTAATCATGTACGAAACGATTACTCAACGCCATCATTTCCTCGATTCGTGGACGTTAGCAAATAGTTTATTAGTGTCATAATTATGTGGATTCGTGTCTGGTTTTTAATTAAATGTAAGGTGTTATTGGCAAATGCCATTCGATGCAAGCTATGTTCGGTGTGAGTCATATAGTCATCTGCATGATGTCGAGCATTACTGATGCTATTTAGTTGTACGATTACTTTTATATATGTCAATAATAAAAAGAGAAATTTCTTAGCATAATTTTAGAGTTCCATTTGTTTATAGCTTTTATAATAATTAGTAGAAAATCTGTAGTTGAAGTTTGAATGTTTCGCGATAATTAAGGACAAAATGTTAACGAAATTATATTAATTATGTTTTCCCAATTTCTTGTTTTTTGGATATTACGATCAAATAGAACTCCATTGTACGTTTGAGTACTTGTCCATTGGTACAAGGAAAAAGAAACTACTAAATTTAATTTTTGCAACATTAATTATTGTTTTGCTTGACAGACTTAAATATAAATAGTGTTAGCTGCTGGCGATATTTCGTAATTAATTGGTAAAACTTATTTCCGCCATATTGTCAAAAAAGTCGTTAAATTAAGGAAAAATATATTTCAGTTACGATCCCGATGAAGACTTGTTACAAAATGCCCAATATTGCTTAATGTCTGTTCAAAATCCAATAAAATATAAGAAACCGATGAAATCTTAATAGGACAGAATTTTATGAGAAGGTAAAAATAGAGTGCAGTACAAGTATAGGTTTTATTTTTATTTAGATTGTGATTTGTGATTACTTTAAAAGCAATAAGCATAGGTATATAGGTAGTTATTTGAGATAAAAATAAGAAAAGTGATCTACGTTTCTTCGAGCCAGATAGTATTTTGTCTAAAAATATTGTTATTATTTATTAGTAAAAATTGACGATACGCCGTTTAGCGTCGGTTCATTAGCGTCACCTGTCGCTACTGTATCTGTGGCAACTGATGATACACTCCGTGTATGGCTAGATCCCTGAAAGTCAAAGTGAACGTCGATCATGTTTACACTCGTGTATGTAATGTATGTAAGGCGGCCGCGACACGCCAGCGCGAGGCTAACATGCTTCCATCATCACCATCCATAACGAGCGTATTCACTCACTTGTACATGTCGACCGAAAATGCAATTTACACTACACTCAAAAAAGTACTAAAAAAATCATAACTTTTAAATTAATCAAATTTTAAGTCTACTAGTATCTTTTGTTGTAAAATAATGAATTTTAATCTAAAAACTATAATCTGCGAACCCATTCTAAAATGAGTGTAATTTATTTTATTATCTTAGAATAGTACTTTTTATTTTTTCAAGATACAACAAGTATACTTTGCTGCGTCGATATGCTTTTCTTGAAGTATTATATGTTAAACAAAGTTAATTATAGGCATTATATATTTAGATCAACTAAATAAATGAGAAAAAAGATTAAACGTATGAATTGCAAAACGTATATAGGATGGTAAACTAGAAAATTTATAACAACAACGTGATAACCAATGATGATGGAGTGATTTTTTAATTTTTGAAAGAAGAAATACTTGAATACTTTATGAAATACCAATGTAATCTTTTTTTTATCGGATTAAAAAAGCAAAGAAGCATGCACACAACCTGGCAGTAAATGGTTACTGCCGTATATGAATATTTGTAAGCGACTTTATACGAGTCTGTACCTATAAGATAGGGGACCAATCTGAAGTCGATCACAGATGCGTTCTTGTGGACAAAGATGCTCGGCTCAAGTATAAATAAATCAACTACACCTTTTTAGAGAAACTTAAGAACTGTTTTACGCTGGAGAAATAGGTGTGGCGTGACTGATAACTCCCTACACTAGTTCTACCACTACTGCTCTACCACCGGGTTTGTGGTTTTATAATATAAAATTACATATGTTAACTGATTAATTTCTGGGTTAAGAAGAGGTGTCTGCAAACTGTTTTATACCCAGAAATATATCTTAAACTTATTTGCGACAGCCCGAGAAAGTGATTACAATATAGAACGCCGATTTATGTAAGCTAGTAGAGTGTTACAAAACTAATAAATCTCATTTGCATACTTCCTTATGTTTGTGCTCACCTGCATTATAATTGTCTTCCTGACGATTATGAGTATACTCTATGGATATATGTATGAACCTTTGTATGTCTGTCAATTCATAATTTTTTTTCTTCTTTTTCAAGGGTCTTCAAACACTTGGGTCATGTACTACGGTAAAATTATCCAATGTGTTAACCCAGTCGATAAAATATCTGTATGCCAAATTTGATCCAAATCAAAAAATCTGTAAATTGAGCGTGAAGTGAGCAAGGAACATTTATATATTTGTGAGGTTCACAGACGTTGGCTTTTATAATTAATACAGTTATAAAAGTAAGATTAGTTTTACGATATGTAATGAGTATAATGGAAACAATTTAATCATCATTTTAATCAGCTGAGTTATTATTACAAGGTTATATTTCCAAAATATCAATTCTACTTGAATATATTTTTTTCCAATTCCAAAACAGTGACTCTGTATATCTTGCAACAAATAAGTTATCGTGAACAATTTTGATTTGACGTCAATTCATGAAAGTGGATAATTGGTGTATCAATCGATCGATTTCGATCTAAAGATAATCGAAATAAGATTACTGGACCTACCAATTATTAGTGATGTAACGCACAAAACTATTAAAAGATCAATTGGCTCCAAAATTCTTTTACTAAAATAATATGTTGATTATAGTCTAATAGTGTATACATAAAATTAAATGTATACTTAATTTAAACGCTTTCTACTAATGTGATATTTTAACGTGATATTTTCTTTTTTAGAATCTGACAAATGTCACTACATATTCATAATGACAGTGTAAGAAACAATATATTAATAATAATATAATTTTTGTTAAATTCTCAAAATCATAAACTGCCTACGGTCAGAACGGAACGTAAAAACTTACGTAATATGGAATGTTAGATTAAATTAGTTTAATAGAAAAAATATTATTTTGGCGACGTGGAACTTTATTAATCTTAGTATTAGGTATTCCGATAAGATCGACCAAGTCATCGATCGATATGAATATTAATAGCCGTATTATTATTACTCAAAATACAATTATGTTCGAAAAACACGTAGCTACCTACTCATCGCGACTGTAGAAATGAGTTTATACGAGTATATGTGGATTTTTTCGGTATCACAATTATGATAGTATTATTACAAAATGATGCAAGAAAACTATTTCAATAGTGTTTTATTTTAAACATATTGTGTTTTCAGTAAAAATTAATGATATTTAGTTAAATAACTTTAACTTTTGTGGTTCCATGTATAGTTATATTTTTATCTTAGTTCACCTAAGAGTTGTTATTTCATATTGTGTGTCATTGTAGCCATAACGCAAGTTCCACACGACACATTTCATGAATATGAATAAACTATGCAAATTGATTTCCTGTAGATATTGTTATTAACACCAAAGTCACGGAGCATAGCGGACGCAGGCGTCACCGAAACAGGAACCCTTTACATTTCTGCTTGTCGATACTGGGTTTTAGGCTCTGTCGATATAAAATGGAATACCATGGCTTAGCTTATCGGAACAAAAATGATTCCGATAACAGAATATATTATACAATATTTCCAGCAATTAGAATTCAGCTGAGTGAGGAGGGCCTCGTTTGCTACAGCGGAGCAACGACCGTAAGCCGGCGCTTGCGCATCGCCATCTAGCGGTCGCGCCCGCAATCCTCTGCCACCGTTTACATGGTTTCACATACGGACAATTTATAATAAATCTATTGGATTCCCTTTCATTACGAAAACAAAACAATGTTCCATGCTTTCTGAATGAAGCCGTAATACGATATCTACATGGCCAGTTACACATAGTCCGTTATCATCGACGTCTCGTGTCACTATTTACAAGTATGCACCGCTAGTGACCAACAGTACCAGTAACGAACACACGGTGAAAGACAAACCGTTCGACTCATGCATTGTTACGATGTGAGGAATCACCGGGGAAGTGACGTCGCGGGAAAGCAGCGCTCTCTCGGGGCGGCCTCGTTCCCGTGAGGCAGCGCGGGCGCTACCGTAACGTGTGGCCCGCCGCCTCCCCGCGCCCCACCCTCGCTGCGCGTACTCACCCTTGTGACGGGACAGGCCGGGAACCAGCAGGTAGACTCCGTGGGACTTCACTCACAACACTCGCGGCGATACTTCGCGCCTCAGCGGCGACCGGGTGCGCACTGGCCGGAGCCGTCGCCGCACGGTCCCCGCCCCGCACCGCCGCCCGCGCCCGCAGAGCCTCCGCAGGTGCGGCGGCGGCGGAGCGCGGCGCGGGAGCCCGCAGTGCCTCACCGCGCGTGCGAGCGGCCGCGCGACTCGACTGACTCGAAACCGCGTCCGAGCGATGTCCACGAACGGGACGGCGGCGCCGGAGCCGCGGCTCTGCCACGTGGAGAAGGTGCCGGACTTCGATGGCTACGGGTTCAACTTGCACGCCGAGAAGGGCAAGCCGGGCCAGTACATCGGCAAGGTGGACGAGGGCTCCCCGGCGGAGAAGGCCGGGCTGAAGCGGGGCGATCGCATCCTCGAGGTCAACGGGCAGAGCATCACGGGAGAGACGCACAAGCAGGTGGTGGCGCGCATTAAGCAGCGCCCCGACGACGCGGAACTGTTGGTGGTGGCTCCGGCGCCCGGCGACCCGGTGCCCGACCTGGACGCGCCGGCCGCCGCCGCCACGCCCGAGCCGCCGGCCGACAAGCCGGACGGCGCCGCCGATCCGCCGCGGCTCAACCTGCAGATGACCGCCGCGGAGATGCGCGCGCATCTCGCCGCCAAGAAGAAGGTGGATCCGAAGAAGGTGCCCATGGACCTCAAGTCCAAGTTCGATATCGTTAAAAAACTGTGAGTGTCGGCGTGTGTGAGCGTGGGTCCGGCCGCCGCGGTGGTGCGGCGGCGCGGTGTACATGATGGCAGTGGGCGGTGGAGTGCAGGTGCAGCGCGAGGTTGCCAGCGCGCGCGCGTGTTGCCAGCGCGCCGCGGACTCGCGGCATGTTTGTGATCGTATTCTTTGTACAACTTTTGTATAAACTTCTACGCGTCGCTACCTTAACGAGATGTAACATATCGTGCCTTCGTAAAATTGCCATTGAATATTGTACATAGGTACCGTACTTTTAAGTGATTTAAATGAAAATTTATTGTATTTATTATTACGGAATCGATTGAATTTTAATGATTGATTATCTATATGTGTAGTTAGATTTATATACCTAATTAAGTGCAATTATTGTTGAATGATCAATAAAGGATATTGAGAAAATTTGTCGTAGTTGTACAATAGCGTCCGGGGACGGGCGTTTCACCGCCGCGCGCTTCCGACGCTGCGATCCGGACTTGCGTCGGTCGTTTCTTCACTGTTACGATCATTTCAACACACATGTGCAAAACGTTCAATACCACCTACTACTTGTTATGCTCGTGTAAAGAAAAGATACGACTGTACTATTACTCAACGGTAACTAGAGCAGTGGGTAACTGATATGACGGGGCCCACATAAGCTTGTAAGCCCGAGCAGTCCCCAACCGCTGCGTCGGCTGCTGCCCGCTCAGCGCCGAGAGATTACTTGCGTTATCATATTTTTATCGCAGCATGAAGCCGCTATCGCAACAGCGGTTATCAGGCGCTCGAAGCCGGCACCTGCTATCTCGTCGCTCGGCTTGTCTTCCACCTTTTGGCGAAAATGTTTTAAATAATTATCGAATCGACCTTATTTATTACATTACCACACGGCTTAAGCAATTTGATAGTAGTTAGTAGGTATTATTTTCCTCTGTTTCTAAGTCGAAATAGTAACATTTTTAACATTATTTCTCTTAATTTGAAGAACAGTTGTTTTTGCACGATTCTTTAGGAGTTATTTTAGTTCAAGCTGTTCCAATTTATAGGTTTTTCATATGGTTGAAATAACAAAGGAGCATGCAGTCCATCTGATGGTAAATGTTCACCGTCACCCGTGAACACCTGTAAACAACTTCAGGATTTCCAATTGAAGTCAAAAGATGCATTGCTATTCCAAAGAATTAAGATTTTCAACCTATATAAATGCCAGAAAATACATCTTTCCTTCAGATATTATGAACTGCTTCACGCTCGAAACAGGTAATGCGGTGGGCAACCGTACTCGTTCTAACATCTTGCAAGGATAGTAACGTTTGGTTAATAATACACTCATTTTATTTGTAGTTACCTTCAGAAATATAGGTAAGGATAACATGTAATATTTAATTGACTACAATACTACATGCTCCCTGCAATTGCTAACAATATCATTACATTAAACTCCGTCAGATTTGGTCAGGTCATTTTGATAGACAAAACTACTACTAAAATGTGTCAACCTTATTATGAATTATATTGTGGTCCAATGCATTTTACTTGTTGCTTACATCGAATGATAATAAAATTTGCTCAGGAATATTTTATTTGAGTTCATCGATTTTCTGAGATTGACAATTTATTTTATAAGACGATAAACTAAACTAAACTAATAAAATAAACTAAACTAAATACACTTTTAAACAGTTCTAATAAGGTTCATAATAATTTAAACCTTTTTAACTAAACATTTCACTTATGAATTTCTACAAACACAATTTAATGGAGATACCAATAATACTTATCATTAATAAACTATGATAAATGAAATTAAACAACAACTAATCAAAAACACCGTAAAATGTACGTAATGTGTATGTAATACAATAAAATGTCCTGCGGGTTACGATTCTGCCATTTACAAAATTTATGGATGTTTACCAAATTTAGGGATTTATACTTAGGTTTTAGGTGACAGAATATTATCTAGCTCTACTCAAAATTCCTATTAGCTAAACATTTTCTATGGCATTTAGAGAAACAATCAAACAAAACCTAGTTATTTATTGTACGCAGAAACATTTTTCTTACAGTATCCATATCTACCCATGCAAAGCTAACATGTAACTGTTATTATTTCACAATAGAACAACAGAACAGAGCGGCGCCCGTCCTCGCGCTGTCACGTGACGTTGTGGAATGTTACAGTAATGGACATAATGGAAAAACGACACTCATACCACTCCATATATGTTCCATCAATTCTATGACATTAATGGCAGGTACGTTACGTATGGCGACCATGAAATAAAATAATATGTACCATGTAGTGTTATGATATTACTAGTGTCCGACCGAAGGTCGATTTTTGGCCCAAGCCAAAGCGGAAGCCTTTGTTCGGCCATCGTCACAACCTTCGGCCGAAGTCGAAACCGAAGATCCAAAAACCACAAGGATTTCATTTCTAAATTGGCTAAAACTGTTTTTTTTTAAGATTTTTATTAAACAATTTTCGTTTGTGTAGATAAAGATCTATGTTTATAAGATATAAATAACTTCTAGAACTGATTAAAATATCTTTGCTACTTTACTAAACTGATAACAGTTCGAATAATGTAATATTCAGACACAACAGGCGACACCAGCCCACCATGGAGTGTCCAGTAACCCTTGCGCTTCACCATCACCATCGCGGTACCGAAGGCGAAGTTTTTGCCGAAGCCGATTTTTTTGGCCGAAAGTGGCCGAAGCCGAAGCCGAAGTTTCGGTCGGACACTAGATATTACCATATATTATGCATTTATTTTACAAGATAATTAAGTTGTAGTAGGAAGAAGACGAAAAAGTTTTGTATTGCACACAAACGCGTTGCCAGAAAGAACTTGGCAAAGCACTACAGTGCTTTATCGATGTATATAAAGAGGACGGGTGAGGCTAAGGCTATTAAAACAATTATAATTAGAAAACAATGTACTTAAATCAAGATAATCACAATGAAAAATCTCGTATAATTCCCGTCGTGCTCATAAAATTAAACGTTCTTAGCATTAAAACAAATTGTAAGAAAACACGTGGTTTTAGTTGTGGCAGATTGGAATTTTTCATTTAATATGTCATTAATTACACGTATAATTAACGAATACTATAATAAAACAACTCTTTTTGCCTTAATATAATATTGTTAAGTGCTGCTGTGTCTGCTCTAGAGCGTGTAGGGGAGAAACTCTTAATGAGGCGTTCCAACCTAGTCCACAGGGGTAGGAACATATCAGTGTCTAATGTTTACTAGGATTCTGAAATTATCTGGGGATGGTTATTATAAACGTCCATAGCCTGTTGGCGGCAGTATGCTGCTTCTATAATAGACAAAAAAAGGTAAAACTCCTGAAAACTTCCTGATTACCTTCGAAATTGTATGATTAGTCGTTAAATTAGGAAACTACTTGTATTATCTACTGTATTAAAATAAATGTAAATTAAGTAGCAAATAATATTAATTAGCAATATAATAACAATACGTGACACATAATTTTATTGCACAATGAGGTAATTGGTGGGTGGCAGGTCGTCTGCAGCGGCGTGTGAAGCGGCGGAGGCTGCGCGGGAAGGTCGCCCGTATTGTGTGCACACTGATAAAAACACACTAACATCACAATGGCGAGTCTTCATAAAAAAGATAGACCGAGCACTTGAAACTAAATATTGGAGCAATCCAAATCCAAAATCCAAAGGGATTTTTTTGCAGTAATTACGCGCAGAGGAATAATTTGTCATATTAAAGTTGATGTGGAGAAGGATGAAGAATTATGTTATCAAAAGTAAATTATTATCTATTTAAACTTATAACTTTTCATTTTGTACATTTTGGTGAAAATTACAGATTAAGTTTTTAATCGGGATTCATTACTATCAAACTAAGACCTAAAAATAAAAAAAAAATCATGAAATATATAATGGTGTTACCACTCACGCACACAGGCTTTATCTATATTTTTCATCTGGTTGTGGGGCATGATTGCTCCCGTGAACAGGTGATGCGCGTTGTCACTTACAAATACTGCAAACAAAGTAGTTGTTATTTTATCATTATATAGTCGAATAGTCAAATTTCAGTTCTTTTTTATCTGATTGTAATAGCAAACGAGCATGCAGTCCATGGACATCTGTAAACAACTGCAAATAGAACAGGGGTTCTAATGTTGTATCTGAAGTTGATTACAGATGCGTTGCTATTGCTGGCTACGTAGCCAGGAATTGCTTCACACGCTAAAAATAGGTGTGACGGTGGTACCTCCCCGGTCGAACTGGATCAGTTGTGTTAAGATTGATCGAGAGCTGAGGAAGAGACACACGAGGCGCTTTAATTACACCCCAGGGAGGCAGGCACAGCGATACATTTGTGACCGACTTCACCTCTGTGTACCTACTATCTGTTCCAATCCTATTCTTGATTATAATACACGTGTGTGGCAGTTACCTATTATAATATATTAAAACATATCACAAGTTTACGCTTCTTTAAGCTAGCTTAAAATATTTGAGGAGGGGGTGTAGATGTGTATATTATTTCAACATGCATATGTATATGTAGGTGTTATCTGAAACTGTTTATATGGAAAACGTGTAAAACCACATAATTTACATTGTTATTATCATTGAGTACCTATAGTAGTTTCCTATACATGTCGTTTACCTAATTTAGTTTCCAAACAGTCCGTATCACATCATCAGCATGAAGATTCGGCACAGGTTGGTTGGTTCCTTGGTGACGAGGATAGTGGAAGGTCACAGCTCCCAGCACTTGGCCCAGAACTGAACTACTTCACCAAGCTTTAACAGAACATTGATAGTTAAAAGTTAAACGCCGCGTGTCTCAGGTATCACGGTGTATTTAAACACCCGTATGTCATCGGACGTTAAGTATACGAGTTAATGTGACATCGCGAATGTATCCATCCATCACAGAAAATTAACGAAATATTATGACAATATGGCGAGCTGTTATGGCAATGTAGTGCAAAATTTACTATCTCACTGGGCATAGGTGTCCTATCAAAGTGAAAGGTTTTTTTTTGGGCCGTTGCCCACCGGGCTGCCCAACCGTGGATTGATAGGCTTCACACACCCACGTGAGCTATTTATTTAAAGAACTCTTCGGTGTATTTTCTCACGTTGTTTTACTTTGGTTTTACATAGGTGTGTGCCTATGAATTGAGCTTCGCTTTTGAGAGACCGAGTTCCACCACAATATTATCATTTAACTTTGTCACATAGTAAGTACATCGACTGAGTCCGTACATCAGGTATATCGATAACTAGATCATATTTGGACATGTCCGTACTCGTACTGCGATGCAAATTGACTTCGGTGGCAGCCGGCGCGGTCATAACTAGTTTTTTGCTAGCAAATGCCGCTTCCTAGTTTTTTTTTTTTTATTTAAATACTCAATTAGCAACGTTCTACTACGACGTCAATTTCTGCCTTTACTTCCTAACAGAATAACGCTACTTAACTCTGTGATACTGGATATACAAGCAGGAACAGTGGCGGAACCAAGGCGAAGAGGCAGCCCTGTTCCTGCTTGTAGGATTTCAAGTCCCACTTCAACATAAATGCAAATACTTAAATCTATCTGCCCTTAAAGGAATCGGCAAAATATCCGAACGATTAAGTCTTACATGAGGTCGGCCAAAAATGCATTGTTTAATCAGATTTATGTCAAAATCCCACTGTATGCGTGTCTTTCTTAAGTCACCTTTTAAACCAGAAGACAACAGCGCATAAAAAAGTTTTTATCGTATTTAAATAAAGTGTCGACCCGCGTGCCTGAACGGTCACCATACCGGTCTGACATGCACTGGATTCCAGGTTGATCCTCGGCCAGACAGACATCTGAATGATGAGGTTAGATTTTGTTCTGGCTTTGGTTGTTTGTGTATGCGTCTTTGTGTATACATGGTACCCACGACAGGAGAAAATCCAAGTGTAGGGCTGTAGTGTAGAAAGCGCTTTTTTAATATTAACGTTAATTCTTGCTATTACTATGTTGTAGAACATGTTGAATTGATTTACTCGTACATATTTCGAACAAAAACTCATTTAGACTATCTCAAAATATTATTTGTTATAACCATGTACTTTATGAGGTACGTTGTCGAGGAAGGAAAATGATGCCGTGTTAACAGCACGTGACGTAACTCGTATGAAATAATAAACAAGCACACGGTCACCGACAACTACGCTCAGACTACCTGCTACTAAGTACATAATTATTTAAGATAATTACCGACGTGGGCGCGCGATTCTCTGCACCTATCTTTACAGTGAGCTTAACTTAAGTTGCGAATACATTATACAACTGCCATATAATATATCAGGTGGTAAGTACTAGTGTCAATCGACCGGGGAGGTATACCTACATGTTTCTAGCGTTTTGTTGTTTGATTACCGGCTCACTTATATGTACATACGACTATATGAGGCGACTATTTTAGTATTTGGGAGTAGCAACGCATCTGTGATCGACTTCAGATAGAGCCGTGTTCTACATGAAGATCCTTACGGATTTCCATGGATGGCAGTCACAACTTACCATCAGGTAGACTGCATGCTCGTTTGCTACTTCCATCCGATAAAAAATACAATTCCGAATAAAATCACCCATTTTATTATGGTGTACTAAACAGTTATCGATAATAATTTCTAATTAAATTAAAAAATACAGACAACCGTTACATTAGGATAACAGTCTATGAGGGTATCATAACAAATAATGAAGGTATACATATAACTAATAAATATGTTCTGCAGTGAGTATTTTGAGTGCCTTCTACATCATTAGCTCACCCTACAGTCTTACTTCAGATTTTACTACTTACTTCTTAGTAGTCAAGTGCAATTGGCCAATTTATATACGGACGGGCAAGCCTGCGTGACAATTTCAATGTGGATTAAGCACTGATATTGTATACCAGCTGAAGTAGTCGTGCTCCCCTACAGGACATGAAAATAGTAGCCATCTTTAAATATTGCAAAATATCGAAATCAAGAGTACCCTAAATTCATCAGTAAAGAAACATACAATTTTTCTCTTTTATATATTAGTATAATTTCATTGTGCGTTCCAGGATTTTTCCAGGAAAAGAATTATCTTAACCAATCATTAAGTCTAATATTATGCCAACTTTTTTTAATGCATAAGACACTTTATATACACTACATAATCTTTGCGTCCTTTTTTCGCCCACTCATTGTACAGATTACATAGTTTATTTGTTTTATGTAGTCGTCTAAATGCGCCTCTGATACGGCGCTGCTGATAATGTCGCATAAACACTGTAAACAGAAAACATGACGACTAATCTATTTAGTTGTGTGGGTAATTCACACGGAAGTTCGTGAGTCACATTTACAGGATACAACACCAATTTATGCTCATCGAAAAAAGTACACAAACATATTAATTTTATACCATAATCCAGCAACTGACTTCCTAGGCCTTACATGCCAGTGACCATGATACTCAACGCCCTTTTCTGTTTTTCATGCTCCAATATCTCCTACTTTGGCTAATGACACAATTGACATGGACGGCTCAAGTTACACTCGTAGTTGTACACAAACTGAGAACAGAGTGTCGGTGAGAATCAAAAGTCTCACGCGTAGATTTCTCTTGAAGCGGAGGGGGTGTTGAGTGGTGGTTGGGTTTGCGATAATTCTAGATGTTATCCTAAAAAGTCCGGTGCGCAGTCCACCAACATACGCTGCGGCGCTGCGAAGGCCGCGGAGCGATGTGCGTGACTCACTGCTGTTGGTGACTAAGGTTGCCTATTTATGATTAGGGAAAAACGGTTCCTTTTTGTTTCTAAAATATCTTAAATATAGTATTTTAGGGAAAATCAGGTAAAAACTAATTACACGAGCATTATTTATATTTCAATAAATTGTTTTAGCTGGTTTACTTAAAAGCAAGATTACAAACTTTATGTTTCTGATGAAATTTTTTAAATTCACTCTAGGTCGCTATTTTTTTCGCTGACTCTCCGAAATAGCTTGCCGCAATGCCGTAGTGAGGGATACAATTTTATGTAGGAATATCTATATGTATTTTAAAGGTAAATAGATAAATTGATAATATAGAAAAAAAAGTATGAAGCACGTATGGTGCTTCATACTTTTTTTTCCAAATGTGTATTTTTTTTTTAAATAAAGATACTATTTTGATTCAAAAACAAGGTGGCAACCCTAGTTGTTGTGGCGAGGGCTGGTCGCGCGCGGCTCGCGGCGCTCGCGACTGTTTTCCCACCATTTGTATTCAACACGGCGGCGACCCACTCGAGCCTGACCACGGAGACACATCCTATCCAACGGTTAACATCTAACGTAACGGCTTCATAGGTACCTATGTAAAATCTAATTATTACACTTGAACAATGTTTAAATGAAGTAAATACTTGAAGTTGTTAAATGAAGTTTTAGTTGTTTAGAAAATAACAGACGTAAAATTAAGTATGATTTCATACAAAACATCGGTTTCCAAATTCAAGATTCAGTTCCGGGACATACAAATAAAGTCCCGGACACAGTTTTTTCTCTGTCTACATCATCAACCATAGTAATAAATGAATAGGAGAGTTTCTATTGGGCAAAGTAGCTGTGATTTAACATTTACATTATATTTCAAAATCTCTTTAACGGTTCCGTACCTACGTCGAAATGAAACCTTGTGGTAAAGCACAGTAGAGAAACATGCAAATAACCGGGCCGCAGTATGCAAAAGCTTTCGAGACTCTGATATGAGATATATTAAATACTTCTCTAAAATGTACGTTTAGATAATCTCAGATAATTGTATTAAGGTATAAAGCTACGAATTTACGTCGAAACATACTACATAACAAGTTGTTTCCAAGAGGCTACTAAAAGCCTAAGGAACGGATTGGTGTTTTGTGCTTACCTATATGTTAATACGAAACAGGTTTAGCGTTGATTATCTCCGATCTATAAATACCGGCGAGTGGATGCGTAGTGATTCGCGGAGGGCTCCCCGCGGCCGGTGGCCCTGGCCCTTGCCGGCCTTCCCAACAATCGGCACCGACACGCACCCAAGTGGTTTTTTCAATCATAATTTACAATTATGCTACATCAATCTTAAACTAAAATGAAAATGTTTAGTACAATATTAAAAAAATACAATCTACACCAAAGTTGTAACAAAAATTTTAGATAAAATAAAATTATAATTTATACTATGGCAAACATGTCAGTATGTCGCGATGTGGTCACACTTCACATGAACGTGGTAATGATGAGCGCATAATTGTAAGCAGAATATCATACCTATGTTATTACTTATTATGTATGAAGGTCTCTATAATGTCAAGGATGATCTACAATCATACAGGAACTAGATTATGATATCTATCTGATAGATACCTACTGATAGTAGGTGGTACTTTATAATAATTACTTTTATAATAGTTATAAGACCGAGACTAAAGATTAAACATGGCAATAAACTGAAGCAGAGCATGCGACCGGCGAAGCGAATCCTGAGCGTGTCGAACGTTGTTCAGTTTTTGCTATCGATGACGGCATCGGGCGATTTGAAAATTTTAGGACATATTGCTGGATACAGTTAACTCGTTATCTACACGTTAAGTAACACGCTAACAGTTTGAAGGATGACTATGAGATCACTTATTAATTGGTTGACTCATATACATAACTCGTAGAGGAAAAATATTTAGTTATTAACTTGAAACTTATAACCTTTTGATATCAAACGAAACAATAGAAACAACTACTCCACAATTAACGGCATATTAAAAATAGTATTGTATAGAATGTAATGCATTAAATTTATTGATTATAGATTCGTAAGTATGCGCGATTGTAGTTTTACTATGCCACAATCATAAGGTGGGTAAGTGGAAGGGTGGCCACCCATACTTTGTTTCAATGTATTGTAGTTTATTTCTCTTAATTGTTCTTTATACTTTATAAAAAAAATTAAGTGCCCGAAATACTTTTTGTGGCATGATCTGGGATTAAAAATACTTTGGGTGTGAGCATTTTAACGATTTAGTAAAATATTTAGATTTTTGGCGCCCTTCTTTTTGCTCGTCAGAATGCAGAGACACTGGTGTCAAAGATTATCTAGATTTCTCCTTTTTTTTCTTCTCGCCGACCACTACTAAGCACGTCCCTAAAGTAGGTACCCAGTTGCTTCAGGCCAAAATAATTGGAAAGACATAAATTGCATTTTATTTTGTAACTACTTTACGTTAACGTACTTTTGTTTCTACCTTTTCAAGCCAATGCATTTTTATTGCTGAAAAAAAGATGACTACCCCAGTAAGTGGTAGGTATATTTTGATGTTACTTCATTTTTCGTCCTTTAGATGAGTAAGTAACTTTAGTAAGGCATTAATGGCGATGTACTGCATTAACATTATTCTCAGGTTATACCAGACAATATCAGAAAATAGCGCCTGAAAATAACTTGCAAGCTAAAGCATTTTATGACGACCTACGACAACACTCGAAATCCCAGCCGTAAATGTACGTTTTCGCACATTAGTATTATTATCCGCTGCACGTCAAAGTACAAAAAATAATGTGCCTAGTTAATTTATATTTCATCATTACTCTAGCGATATTTTTTTAACTCTTAAGAGATTACTTACAAACCGTTTATTTAGATAGATAGATAGATAAAACATTTATGTCATAGCTAGCATAGCACACAACACAAAAAATAAATATAAAACATACATACAATACATTGGTACACAGAGACAGAACAAGTTACATACACTAAACTTAGGGAGACACAGCGTCCCCGCTAAAAACAAATAAATAATGATAATAACAAAAGTAAACTAATTATAATAATTATTATAAATCTAATTTCTAATTAAAAGAGCTGCAAAAAAAGTCTATGAAATAGGTACTGGAGTGAGCTCCGGTTTACTGAGGTAAAAGCTGAGTTAGAACC
>DWLI01000572.1:0-20294 GCA_018249915.1 Cecropterus dorantes dorantes | reverse complement strand
ATAATTTGAAAAACAGAAAATAATAATAATAATCATTACAATTTTAATTTTCGTTCTTTTGTATCGTGTGTATAATTAAGTTGTTTTAAGAAGTTTCAAACCAGAATCGGCATACTAACTAATATGCGGTAGTATTCCTTGTTACAGACCGTGGTGGAAGCGTGCCAGAAGAAACGGCAGTGCAAGTTCCACACCAGCCCGAAGGCGTTCGGAGTGGACCCTTGCCCTGGGTCCAGAAGATTTGTCGAAGTTGCCTATAAGTGCCGTCCATGTAAGTTTTTGTAAGCACTATTAAATTTTGGCTTAAACGGTCACCAATATGTTTATGCATATTTGAATTGCTGTTCTTTAATTATTTAAAAATTGAGCATAAACTGTAATATCTGATCAATTTACATTCAAATAACACAATATACAATAGTATGTAAATGTATGTACATATTTTAAAATATTTATCTATATATTACGTATGTAACTTAATGTATTCTATATTATTGTTGTTTACATTTAAAATGAACACCTGCCGCAAATTCTTCAGCCACCCGGCGTTAACTGGTAGAGAATGCCATCAGGCATTAACTTTGCCCTATTGTGACTTTTAATTATAAAGACGCAATAAATTAATTTTAAATATGTTTCGTTTGACATTTGGTTGGAATATTTATTTTGGTATTTCAATTATAATGAAAACATCAAGATTTCATTACAAGATGACAAAAAAATCTGAACGTAATATGTCGAATTTTTTTGGCTACTATTTCTCTTTAAACCTAATTCTAAAGTCTATACAGACGAAGTCGCGGGTATTCAGCAGTAAAAAATAACTACCTCAAGATACTTTATTACAAAGATAAAATAAACATTTCATAATATTCAAAGAACGATAAATAATTTACTTTTAAAAATGTACAAAGAACAATCTCTTCGTTAAAGCTTTGCTTAGAGATTTTTATCGGTCTATTAGTAATTCTGCAACTAACCCGGAGAAATGGAAACAAATTGCTCTCAAAGGGTCAAGATGAAAAGTAAACTCAAAAGAACAAGTGCTTCGCAACAATTAACCTAAAAGTTGATTTTTCTTAATTCGTTCCTTAAAACATTGTTCCGAATTCACTGAAGGCTGGAAGTTCTTAAAAGCTGTCGTAACAATGAGCGGAGTGGATAACAAATGCGGGGTCTTTACTTTTGTCAACGGGATCGGCTTATGCAGATTAAAGAGTTTTATGGAAATCGTCATTTTCAGAAAGTGAAGTGACGAACTGGTTTCTTCTTCGTTTTGTAAACTGGTTCGTTGTTTCACAGCACGATATGAATGAATTATATTGTTTTATGACGCATTGACATTATTATTATCAGAGTAAGTTTGAGGCTGGATGCCTCAATTAGTGATTATATACCTATCGTAGAAGTGATACTACTTTAAGCCTTAATAGTCAAAAAGCTCAACGGTAATTATATAGTGATCCAAAACAAGAAGAACTGATAAAATGAAGTAGGATATACGAGTATCATAGGCCTGAAAAAAGATATATACTAATTTATAGAAGTACGTTAAATTAATAGATGCACCCGCTATATATAAAGGCGATTAAAAGATAAAAGACGTTCATGAAGGCATTAATAAGATTACGTTAAAATGCAAAATCAAATCGAAACCGGAGATCTGATTTAGAGAAATGATACCTCTTCCAAAATATTAGCACAGCTTTAAATATTTAAAGTATTGGCTTCTGTTGAAATAGTATCTAATAATAAATTATTTTCTATCAAATAGAAATTTGGATTTAGTAGATCTTTTTTTAACTTCTGTTATTTGTATCGAGACTAGTTCTAATTTTATTATTAAAGTAACGGCATAAATATTGTAATTATTCATATTTTTCTGCATAATCCATCAAACTAAAACCAACCTGCATCGACAATTATGTACGATATCAAATCTGATAATAAAGTTAGCGATCTTGGAAATTTACGATCTGCAACAATTTGTATTACAAATAAAATAATATTTTCGTTCAACAGATGAATTTCGAAGTAAAGTGGGCTGTGAGAACGACGTGCTTCATTTGAGCTGTAATCCTCACTCCAGAGTTGCTATATACTCAGCGCAATACGGCCGAACTGAATACGACTCCATTCAATGTCCGCAACCAAGAGGAATGAAGGAAGAAAGTAAGTGTCCCACAACTCTTAGCAATTTAGCACTTAGTTTATTTTTTGTTGTAAGGGATATTTCACAATGCCAGCAAAATTACCTATAGAGGTTATGTACGGAATAAAACAAGTATAAAGATTTAAAAAGTAAAAAAAAATGTGTATAAATAAATAAAGCGTAATAAATTTCATAGACATTGTAAGACAACAAACATACACAAATATCACAAACATGTTCCTAGTTACTCGTTTAAACATTTGTTACGATCAAAATATGAGTATAAAAAGTATTCTCTCATATTATGTTCTTAAAGCTAATCGTATAAAAATCTTACTACATGGAATCGCTTATTACTTGTAGAGGCTTAAGAATGAAATAAAGCCGTCGCCAATAAAATAGAATAAACATTATAGGCTTTTGTATATTCGAAATAAATGTCCAAAAAGCTTTCCCGGGAATAATATACCGCAGTGCTTTGATCTTCCAGAGGGAGCGAAAACCGAATCTTTGACATATTAAGGAGATAGCAAGCTTCCACATTTTTCCCTTTGTAAATCAATTGAATGTTGTTCGGCTTCCTTTTGTGTATACTTCCTGTATTTTTCGACCCTTTTGTTTCCTTTTTATGTATTATCATGCGCTGTGCAATTGTTTAGGCATTTGAAATCTTTGTCATTCTCTTTTGGACAAAAAAACAATGTTATTTTCATAATGAAGTACTAATTATAACGTGACCGTTGAGAAATGAGCCACTAAGTCATTAATTACATTAAAAAACACTGGATCTAAAATTGTATGTTCTCGCCCTACAACAAAAGACTCAAACAGAATAGTAGATCATTTGTTAAAAACGTCAAAATTATACTAATTTGCAAATTCAATAAAAACTTTTTCTTCCAGCCTCTTTCCGCCGTTCTCATTTTGAGATTTGAGTTCTCTTCCTCGTTAAAGTTATTTACTTCGCTACCTTGTAAACTTGATTTTCAAAGATCGGATTCATCAATCATTATTTTCCCGACAGCGTGCTTAGAGCCGTACGCGACAGAGACGGCGATGAGGGAGTGTCATGGGAAGCGGCGATGTGTGCTGTCGGCGGATAGCAAGATGTTTGGGAAGCCTTGCCGGACAGGGAGTCGGACGTATCTGAAAGTTGTTTATACTTGTGGTACGTTTTTGAACATGATTTTGCACTATTCTTATTTCTTAATTTTCTAATGGTACATTTTATGAATTTTATTTTTATTTTCTTTTTTAACTTATTACGCTTAAGTTTAAACTTATTTTAGCATCCAAAGTAAAACCTATTAGTTATTTTCCTGCATCTGATATGTTTACTAATATTACTCCTAGTTTTGATTACACCTCATAAGAGTATTTGTAAAAATCATTATGTATCATTTAAACTGCTTGTATTGTTTTGGACTTGTAAATAGTGTATACTATTTTTTTGCATATCATCTTTATTTTTAAAGTCTTGTTACACGGATTTTCCTTCAAGTGGGAACAGTTGCGTTAAGAAGTGTTGGCGTTAAGTAGTATAACAATACATTATTTGTCGGTTGGAAACGTCTATATTATAATATTCTTATAAACAATACAATACAATAAATACACTTTAAATATAATATATACAACATATCACGATATTAATCGAAAACATACATTTACTTTTATGTAGTCAACAATTCAAATTTGAGACTTAAACATTTAAGCATAAACCCGAGTACTTGAAACAAAATCTTTGTTAATAATGACATATTTAATTTATCGCTTATATATGAGTTTTTGTTAAAATAGTCAAGTAAAAGTATTGTAATATATGTATTTTCAGAATTGTCTGTTTACTAGCTTTCATTTGATAGCCATATATTCGTAATAGAAAGAAAGTCGTCTCTTCCCTCGTTGGTCCTCTATTTTCTGGCGTCATTTTTCTTAAATTATATAACCTATGTCACTTTACTAACTGAGACGATTCTAATGATATGTCATACTTTACAATCCGTCAAGCCGTTTGGGCTGTAGCGCGTGCCAAAGAAATTGACATACATACATACATACATACGTACACGCATTACCTGACCTGACTTCTGACGCAGTAGGGTAAAAATATCCTATTTCTTATCAAATTGTTCACGTAGATTTTAATAATATTGCCATTAGACTGCTGCAAAAGTTCTCAAAACTGGAACAAAACTAAAATAGGAAGTCGGTTCGCGTCGAGAGGAAACCATAAATAGCGCTGCAGACTAAACCCTTGAAAGAATAGGCTCTTGTAGGCTCAGTCTTGACTGGGCTTACAACGAGAGCGGAACTTGCCTTAAGTGGTCTATTGAATGAGAAAATTACGCTTGATAGTAAAAAGATATAGTTTTCGTGTAATAAAAAGTTTTTTAGTTCATTTATTTTAAACCAGCTGATCCGACAGACTTTGTATTGTCTGAGCCATACATTTTGAAATCGAAGTGATGTTATGTCGATCTGACATGTTATGTCAAGCGTATAAGATTAGGTTTTATTGATTTTTTTTGCGCTACCTTCCGTTTTTTTCTTTATAAGAGACTTCTCCTGGCTGTAATAATCGGAACAAAAAAGAATTAGCAAAATCGATCCAGCCTTTCACGCGTGATGCTATGACCAAGGGATATAGCGATTCATTTATATTTACTCGTCTATAGATATTTAGGAGTAGAATCATTAATAATACTATAACATTATCACATCTAATTTCTGCTTTATCGCAATATTCGAGCAAGAAAGATTTTCTCAAGGTGTTAAGTTACAAAAACTTCTGCACTAAATACTACAAAGGTCTTTCTTGTAATATTTATATTTCTGAATTTTTATTGAATTTTGATAGATACAATTTTGTTATTTTTTTCTGTTGCCTTGGATATACGGAACTTTAAAAATTGCTTTTACCACGATGGTTGATACTATAAATTTATTAACGAGACTGTCGCTTAGACTAATAAATTTTTAAGTACACATAAGTATTTTCTAAGGTGGAACAATATGGATTGTGAAATCTCTATAGACATGTAACAGTACTAAAATCCTACTAGATACGAATAAGGAGTAAGTGGATTTTGCTATTAGCTCAAGGGTTTGTCCTGAGTCATATTCTGAAGGGTTTTGCATAACAATGACCCGACCTCGCCGTCTATCACTATATCCTGTTTAAGAGCCCTTGTGTCACTTCCATGAAAACCATTAACACAGCCTTAAATGGGACCATCCAATATTAGGGCACACTCCATACAAAAACATTTTATAATAAATGGTTATTTTCTATATCGTCTCATGGTTTTAAATGTTATTTTAAAAATCGTATATAGATACGTAAAGAAAAATGAGAGCAATAAGTTCTATTTGATCAGATGGAAATATAAAAATCTACGACACAGACAGATTTTTTTTTAATTTGAAGATCTATTTACTTGAAAGTGTTCTCGATTTCAACCGGAAAATACGTATTCAACACGAGCTATACAGAATTAGGTCGCGATAATAGTCGTATTTCGTACAAAATGGAATGAATGAAGTCTGTAAGTGCAAGTATACGGCGCATATTGTTCTTGCTTCAAGCTGAATTGTTTGTTCTTCGTAGAACATAAACCTATATATTTTTCCTACGTCTTCGTAATTTACGTTAAATATATTTTTTGTTAGTATAATTTCATTTTGATGGTTTTTGCTAATACCCCTTCAGTTACGCTAGTTTGTGCTACGTAACATTTCATAATTATCTCAAAAGTTCATTATGTAATTATGTAAAGTTTATGTTATGTTTCATTCGCGATAGCTTGTTTTATATGATTAAAATTGTTTCAAAATTTTCGCAAATTTAATATTACTGAAATCTTACCAACTTTCATGAAAAAATAGACAACATATTGATACTTAATATTTATTTTTTTGTATTAATATAAACATATTTTAATACTTAATTGTAAACTTAAGCAAACTAAAAACGAATCTTAAATATCTTTAGAATACGACTATACTAAGGATACTACAGAAATACTATAAAAAATCTAATGTTCTTATATTAAACAAAGACTTATTATTAAAAATGTAATAAACGTTAAAACTTCTACGACTGATTTGAAACAAACTCAGATCTTTCATAATGATTTATCGACGTGACCATTTTCAGATTAATTAAAACGAGATCTAGCACGAATGTCTTTGTCTTGTCTTCGAGAGTATTCATTTGTAGCTAGTAATATAACAACTCTATGACTTCTCGTCTCATTCTTGGCGGAACAATTCATCGAGAATTTTCTGACTCAGGATTTATTCCAGCGATTCTAACAAAATCTATTCTTGTTTTCGCTCGTGTCGGCAGCCTTGTACAATTTTTCATTCCGTTTTCCTATTGGAAAAATTTGCGGCCGATCAGTCAAAACTTTGCGAATGTTTATTCGTGTTTTTTTATTATTTTGTTTTCTTCGCTGTAACGTTTTCTTCCTAAACATTTGTTTACCGGAGGGTGGACGTTGAAAACATTTCCTTCAGCGTTTCAACGTGTCCATTTGGCGGTCCTATTTTTGTTACCATTTTTTTATGTACAATTTGATTGATGTCGGCCGTTAACTGTTTGTGATGTTCACTCATAACTTCAGCCATTTACTCTATTTGCAATTTTGGAAATAAATTGTTATTATTGGGGACTTTATTATATTTTTTATGAAATTTACTAAATATTGTGCTTTATTTGTATTAATTCTTAACTCAGCATCAGCATGTTGATTTAGAAATATGATCACTATTGAGAGTTGTTGTCGTTATTTCAGTTTATGAACTTTGATATTTTATCGATTCAAGTTGATAAAATATAGTATCGTTGTTCATTGAAATATCCAACAATTTTTATTATTTGTGTCTATTTATATTCATTTAATACAGTCTGATTAAATTGATTTATATCCATCGCCAACAAAAAATATACATAAACAAAAAGCATTGTAATAACAAATGACGTAAGACCAATAACGAAACTCATAAAGCAATACAAAGAGAATCACTTAAATCAATACAAAGTAATGTATACGAAGGCGATCATAAAATGGGTCTGACAGAAATGCTGAAGAAAGACTCTTTTGTATTAATATCATGTTAGTATTTGTTGTTTTATAGACAGACATTTCTGATGTAATATGTTCGACTCAGTAGTGTATATATACGAAGGGGTAATATTACAATCGGAATCAATTGTAACAGTAAATATAATGTTGCAAGAGAACTTGGAACACGCTGCCGCGTGTTTTGATTTTAAGTAAATATGAACGTAACACATTAGATTTTTAGAAATCGCACAAATATAAGTATCTTCATACAGTTTTGAAACATATTGAGAAAATATTATTCTTTCCCTTTTAAGTTAGTAGAAAAAGCGCTAACTGAAACCTTTAGAGTATTTTGAGTTATGTAACAATCAAATCCCTTTTCCAATCCTGAAATACAAGAATGGCATAACATACTTCTACAGGCTGAAATTCAGATTTGTGGAAATATTTTAAAGAAAACAAAAGCCAATCATATCATACTAATATTATAAAGCAGTAGAATTTGTTAGGAAGCAGTAAAAATTCCTTTTTATTATTGAATAGTCCATTTATTGAGGAAGGCTATAGGCTATATAACATTACGCTATGTTTGCTTTTTTTCTCTTATTCAGTAGCGAGTGAAACCCCGTAGCACAAATAAATCAAAACAAACATACATAATGTTTGTTTTTATTTGTTATTTAGTAGCGGGTTAAACCGCGTAGCACACCTAGTAAGATTATAAAATGATTTTTAGGTACATATAATTCCTGGAAGGTGATATATCATTTCCTTTCTGCCTTGAACATAGTATAAACAAGATAATGTACAGGGCGTCGTAATGAACTCCAATGTCAAAGATATAAAGTTACAGAAAGTATTTCAGTACATTCGTGCCGAATAAATGTTTTCTTGATATGGCTAAGGTTTCTTTACTCATCATATCCTTTTTCATTAGTGTTTGTCTTGCCGTAATATCATAATGTAGACAGATTGTAAGTATTTCATATTACATATTTCAAATTAGGGTGTATAAAACAGATAAATCATACAGTGAAATTAACATGGATCTTATGCGATATTAGCATTTTTGTGAAAATAATAAAATTCTGATCGAATTGTGCGAGTTTCTTTAAGTTACTCTCATTATTTTTGTCTCTTTCTTACGAAACGTGAATTTAAAAGTAACAATTTGAGTTTCATTTTCATTCCCTGGACTACATTATCAGGAGCAGTTTCCCTTTTTCTTAACTTTAACCATTTGCCGAATATTTAATGATAGGTGTGGCGTTGGTGTTCCCAGTTTCGAACTACAAGCTCAATACCTCCAAAGGTCTAAGTTTATAAAACTTCTTTCAACTTTTATGATGCGGAACTCTAAATTAAGATACCGCGGTGAAGCAGGCAAATTCTTCCATTTTTTATTATCTTGCAGCACTTTTTAGTTTCACGTCCATCAGAGATGTCTCGTAGTTAGTAGTAACTTTCTTTAACAGCTTTTCTATGTTCGTTTTCTTGTGGAGTTTCCGAACTAGTTTTTACTTTGGTTTTTATATTAAGTTTCATAATTTATTTGTTTTTAAGTTTACTGACGATTTCAACGATAGAATAAAACTTAAGTTTGAAATTAATTCATGAAATTTAGGGATAAAATGAAAATGTCTGACTTTAATTTTATATTATTTAAATTTAAATTTAAAACTTCATTTTGTTTAATATCTACAAAAAGCAATTAATGTTAAGGTGGCAGAATCTATTCAGAAATATTATAATTTCTCAACTGGAGTCTATCAACAATTTAGTAGGGATTCCCAGGTCTTACGAAAAGAGAAATGTTATCGAATTGATGAGGTTTTACTAAATCGAAGTAGGAGAGACACATTGATGAAGACATTCAATCTTAACCTATTTGAGGTTGGCGCCTTAGGGTATCTTGTCAAAGCCTTATTTCCAATAAACGCGATATATAAACACATACATCAATACATGGTAACAAGGCGGAATGTAAGAAATATGTGGGTAACAGAATATTCACAAAATAATCCAAGAAATAGATAAAATAAAAATTTACAGTAAAGTGAATTGCTTAGCTATCTTCAAAATACGATATATAATAAAGATAGATAAGCAATTAATCTTATTGTAAATTGGTTCAATAATGTTAGTATGATACATGTTAAATGTTCAGATAAAAATAAAACGCAAACCTCAATGATAAACTTGTAGTGACAAATTGACTTTAGTTAAAAAATTATAAGCCATTTTGTATTATATATAGTCACTATGTCATTCTGCAAGCTGAGAAGATCACAATGATATGTCATATTATCACACATTCCGTCAAAGAAATGGAAATACAGACAAACATACATACATACATTTCTAAAACATTACCTCCGCAGTTCCGTAAAAAGAATAAAGTGGCTTAGCATGAATAAACTGTGTAAAAATAGCACTGAGAAAAATATATGCTAATATTAAATTCCTTTCTCAAATATTCTTTTCTCGTTAATTTAGTATACTCGTAAATGCTAGCGAAAGAAATATCGTAGCGTTACTGGTAAAACAATAGATACTGATTATGAACGCGTTTATGAATTTTATTCACATTTTTATTTATCTTATTCATTAACTTGTATGTATATAACGACAACTAAGGAAGAATGTCTATGCGCCATATTAGGTCAGAGTATTTGAACATATTCATTTTTAAATTAATTTTTTTCTTGACTGCTTTTTCAATTCTTTAGATATGGATTGGCGGATAAGGAAACCTCATATTTCTGGGCCTTGCTAAGTTAAAAGCCTAGGAGGCGTTAGCGAAACATTTTATATGATCGAACCGAACTGGAGACAGATCGAACAACCACTACGATCATTTCAAACATGTAGCAGATGTGAGGCGACATGAGGTGCAGCTGACATGAGGCGACCGTCTTAGTCCTTAAGAATAGCAACGTATTTGCGACCGGCTTTCGTTAGAACCCCACGCCTTCATGGATTTGACTATAAATTCCCGTGCTTGGAATCAGATGGACTGCAGTATCTTTGCTACTTTAATGTTAAAAAGGAAAGAGATGCTTTAGGTAATATTACAGAAGTGCTCGTCCAAGGTTCTCAATTACTTATAGAAATTATAGATATTATAGTAAAAAATCTAATTATAACCGTATTAAAAAGTTTTCGCTGAAATCAGTACAAAATGTGCTTCCACGCCGCTTTCATGAAACAATGCAAGTACAAACAGATTAAAAAAATCCGGAAGCATTTGTTCACAATTTGCTTCCATAGCGTGAATAAAAAACTGGAATATCTAAGTTCTATGTTAGTGCTCGAACAATGGGGTTGATTGTTAACTTACCCTCATTGTTTTCTGCACATAATGCCACTAAATGACGCTTGTATATCTGTACAAAATGAAGCAAAATGATGACATAACGTCGTTGAAGTTCTAACACTGCGTAACTCATTTTTTTGCGATTTTGACATATTCAAAATCTTCGACTTTAGAATCGAAATAAAATTCGACCAGTATAAACCTTTAAATTACGGAAAATTAAAAGTACAAAATGGTACTTTTGTTGTTTCTATATAAAAATCGGGTTCTTGTCTCTTACGCGGTGTTAGAACTTCAACGACGATAAATCAAAATCTTACTAATATCAAAAAATTGAAAGTTTGCGACGATGTGTGTGTTTCGTTACTCTTTCACGCAATCGGTTTTGGTGAAATTTGGCATATACCTTATGTTCTATATTAATACATAGGATATTAATTACTGTGAAAGTCTTAGCATTACGTTCGCGGCTCGCGCTGATGTTAAAGCGTGCCACGTCCCAAGAGGAAGGGGTTCCTTTAAGTGGTATCCTCCATAAGAAGTAGAATGGACATACGACATCTTAAGACCTAATAACAACAGCGGGGAATTCCACCCCAAATCTGCTTCTGTGGGCTCATGGCACTGGATACGAGGGGCTTAGCGAAAGTCGCTCTCCGACATTCCGTGTGATTGTTATGCAGTGGCTGGGAAGATGTATCATCTTCTTTTTCCCTTTTCGCCAGAGGATACTTTTGTCTCAGAAACACAAATAATTGCATTATGTTCTAGTCTTCTAATGAATTATCCAACCAATTTTAAGATCGGTTTTAGTGTAAGAACATATCCGAAGAGAATGTGAATTATTATTTATGATCGACTTCAAAAACTACTACATCCTATACTCAGTACATTTTATAAGGCTAAAAATCAAAAAACTATTTTCTTATGCGTCGCATACTCGTGTAATTTAAGCAGTCATTCAAAGTATTACCGATTCCTAAGTCACAAAGAAGTAAAAGTTAATTTAAACGAATGTTTCTTTAGTTCATTGTACATGAATAAATAACATTGTCCCTTTATAAATTCTGTTAAAAAAACAAATATTCCTAAGCACGACAGAATTTATTTTTCTTTGTTTGTCAGTGATTCAAGAGATTTTTTTTAGCCCATGTTAAAACAAGCCCGGAATGACACATCGAGTCTATAAATATGCAATTCAATCGCGCTTTCCGTCTCAGCTGTGTTCAACAAGTTTGCTTATAAATAACACTGGAGTTCATCCATAGGGCTCACACGACACGACGTCGCGTCGTACCACAATGCGGCGTCGTTTCCGCGACGCGTCGTGGACGACGTCGTGTCGTGATTATGTGTTCGAGCCCTTAGGGTGCCTTTCCAAAGATGTGCGATGTAGTTAAAGCTAGCAAGCTAATTTAAGTTAAGCGAGTAAGATAGTCATGAAAATACTTACATAAATATATTTGCATGAAATACGCTGGCCGTGGTACTTGGCTAAGCTAAGCTAGTAACATGTGTTATTTGCATTCAGTTCACCGTTATAGTTCTGAAATTAGGGTTACGGTATGCTCTGTCTTTACTGATTTCAATCTTCTCTGGGGTTCATTTTAGATGTCCATCAATAGCAAAAGCAACTTTTCAAAGGGTGGAGTGTATGCTCCAGTTTTGCATATTTTCAACAATTTACGTGTCCCTGTATATAATTTTACAAAGACATTAGTGTTCTAAAAACTGGGAGCACAAATAAAACGTAGAAATACGATACCTATTTTTAGAATGTAATCCCTCTGTAGAATTTAAGAATATTCAGGAGATATTGAGTATTGGTAATCCATTCTGTTGAATAACTGGATTAACTGTGAAAACAGGAACCTAAATTTAGGAATAAGGTACATTTGTTAAGGATGAAGAAATAAGTAATCTTATGTCAGACACGAAGTATATTCTTACTTTAAGTATAAAACTAATGTATTAAAATAATTTAGTCAAAAATATCAATGAAATTCGTGCAAAAGATTAGTGTCATCATAGTAATACTTCAAATTATTTTCCCTTTCGACAAATACACGTAATATATTTGAACTGAAACATTTATTTTGCAAATAGCCGTGTATTGAAAAAATGCGTATCAAAGCTTTTGAATAAATAGCAGTTTCGCTATACGATTGATTTTCTCATTAATCACGAAACATATGAAATTTATTTTCAATCACATTGTTTTGAAATAAAATATTTTATCAAACACATTCAATTTTAATCATAAAACCGGCGACTGCTATTTTTAATCAACTTTTGTTGAAGCTTTGTGATACTAATAAAATACTATTCTGCTGGTTTTATGTTAATATTTTATTTTTGATGGAATGTGGCCAAACATTTGTAGCAATACTGCTTAGAGTTCGGATAAACACAAGTCAGTCACGTCCACCGACTTGAAGCTTATTTGAAAAATAAAAATAACTAGTGGCTCTTATGGCAAGAGCACTCAAAGAGCCGAATCGCCTCAAAATTCTAAAATTAACATGCCTTTTTACGTCCAGCGTAATAAGGCAACGAGTAGACCACTTGAGAAATTTTAAGCGAAAAGACATCTTATCTCTGAAATCTAAAGTGTACGTTCCGTTGCAGTGCCGAGAACGGTCCTGAAGGAGAGATACGAGAGTGCCCCAGAAGAGGACGAGGTAGCGCACGACGTGTCCGATCTTGAACACGAAGACGTCGGTAAGTGCTTTTAAAAAATTAAAAATACTTCAGAAATGTAAACTTGAGTTGATGGTATCAGTAGTGATGTCTTAACTGTTTAAACAGCTGCCAATAAGAATGTTTTTTTTTCATTTACGTTAAAGTGCGTTAAGGGTGATTGATTGTTTATACTTGAAGTAGAGCCGCCGGAAGTACTTAAAACCAAACAGATTTTGGGTTGTCTTGTAACCATCAAGATTTTTTGTGCCTCAAAAACCTTAGCTAAGTATAGGTACATTTAAACATATCAATGGTTTTAATTAATGAAAATTATTTATAAACAACTAGCGGACCAGACAGACCTTGTCCGGTACGATATATTATGCGATTGGTATATTAAACAAAGTATGAAATAAAAAACAAATTATATAATCATTTCATTATTCTTTACTTTGAAATAACATCATTTTTCATCGTTATCATCAATAATGTAATTTTATGCGAGTTGATGATAATATTTTTAGTTAATTCCTGAGAACTGTAAATTGATAAACTTGCACGTAACTTATCCCTTAAAACATAATAGATAAAAGTTTTGAAGTTATTAATTAGTCGAAACTCGCAAGAAACGATAATATTTTACTGTTAGGTTAAATAAAAATAAGTTACCAGGGGTATCAAATAATATAACAGCGAATGGAGCATAATAGAAAAATCGGGATAAAAGACATGTTAAAGGCAACAAAGAGTTAGCAAAGTAGGGATCGTTAAGGGAAACTATTGGAGCCAATAACGTTCCTCTGAGTAATTCCACGAATCGTTTTTGGGTGTGGGAAGTTTTATTGTGCGGTTATAAAGGTGTTTTAGTCGCAATAAATCAGGCGGAAGACAAGATGTAAGGTCCCGCTGCGGCGAAAGCCACCGTTTACAAGACTTACTACATAATAAAGCTTTGAAGCATGATCAGTTTTCAAAATTCGATGGTCGTATTTTCATATCATAATAGATCCCTTTAAAATTGTTTGTAGACAAAATTTATTTATATTAGACTTTACCCGTCACTTCAATAGACTATAATATTTTTATTGTACCTTAATGGGTACTATTATGAAATTTAATGTTACGTCAACGAAAAGCATGTAAATCTTGCAAATATTATTGTCTCAATACAGATCTTCCTATTAATAAAACTCCTAGCTCTTGTTTGCGTAAGGTGTAAATCTAGTATGATTGTAATTCACGAAAAATATTTTGTGAATTACAATCATACGAATAATTATAATACGAAAATATTTGAAATTAGTAACGGTGCTAGAGCACTAGTACCTTTACTAATTACAAATGTTTAAGATCATTTAATAGGAGTTTGAAACAAATCTAAAAGAATAACAGAATTCAAAAATACCAAATCTTGAAATTAGAATCAAAAGCAGAACAATACGCTAGAATTTAAATTGGTCAATTTTAACCGATTTAATTAAACGAGTCAATAATTTATAAAAAATAATACACATAAAAGCTTTATATTTCTGATAAACACTCATGTTCACTTGATTCGTAAAAATACTCACTCAACGCCCGAATGAAAGAAATTTAATGACCTATACATAAATAAAATTTGTAATGAATATTTTTACTGCGCTGAAATTAAAAATATATTTTCCCTCTCAGTCAAACTGCGAAGGTCATTGGGGCAATTATTCCGTCAATGGATTTCGCATCACTCAGTCAGCACAAAGTCTTTTAACAAGCTGATAGCAATTGACATAATTTGCAGCGAATCACAAAGATAATGGTGTAACGTAATTTATTCATTTCAATACGTAATTCAATTTGTTATATCGATAAACTGTCAACAAAAGAAGTGAAATTAAATATATAAACATAATATCGAATAGTAATGACTGTATTCGTTTATAATAAGTTGTAAAAAAAATATATTTTCATGAGCAAATTGACGTTACGTTGTTTTAAATTGAGAGTAATGCAGTGTGAATTTTAAATAAAATTATAATTTTTATACTTTAAATATTATACGAGTACTTTTCCAATTGTAGTGTCTGTTAAAACAATGATAATAATAGCATTATACATTTTGACTTCGTACAATAAGAATTCAAAGATTTTCAAAGATTAAATCGCAAATATTTATCTATTTTTTGGGATTTCGTGTAGATACCTAACTATCCCTTGTTTTAACAGTAACAAAATCATGAATAAATCTACATTTCTAAGAAGTTTTCGAAGTAATCTAAGTATATTTAGTTGGACAGGGAGGTACGCTATGACCTAAATCCTTATCATTTTTAGAAGGGAATTCTTCTAACGAACATTAGATAAACAACAATCATAATAATGTAGATGATTATCACGAAAATTTACATAGTATGCATAGCTCAGTACACGTATCAAATAGTTCCCATACAATTATCTACAAATGGACTCTGAATTCGTAAATACTTCGTGAGTATCGAGTTCTTCCCTCTTCACTTTTATCGTTTAATTTGATCTGCACCATTGAACTTTAAAATTGAAAACGGCGAAATGAAATTGCTTCCCAATGATTGGCTCCAAGATGTTACCTATTTGGATAAATTGAAAAGCAATAGCGCTGAGTACTTACCAATTAAGTGAAACTACTTATTGATTTTGTAAAACTGCTTATTTATAAAGTGCTCTCATTATTATGCCATGATTTGGCAGCTGTAACATTGAATAAGATTTAAAATATCCCGATCAGCAATTACTTTTCTGCTTTTACTTGGCTCGGGTCGCATTAGAAGAGGAATAATTTAAGGCATACATGAATTTAGCTAACTTAGTGAAAGTTGACTAAATGCAGATTGGCATTCATCATATAACATTGAGAGTTTGATTATAAAATTCGGACATGTAATATTAGTTACTGTGTTTTTCTTTTATATCCTAATGTGTGTATTCACATAATTTTCCAAAATCGAATGTGACTAGGATTGTTGTTGATGAATACTAACCTAATAGGTGAGGTAAGAACTTATAATGGATTTTCAATGAACACTAACCTGAACGGGTTAAAATGAGAGTTGACAATACTCTTAACGGAAATAACTGATAGAAGAATTCAAAGAAGCTGATCCCATAAGAAGTCCAACAGCAGCCAGGCCGCGGAAGGACATAAAAGCGTACCCTTGGGCTCGCCACTCAGATTATATGAATTCCATGACATATTTGACATCGATTTCCATTTTTTCCGACTCTAGTGGAATTGAATTAAATTCATATTATTTATTAATTCTAAACGAAGAATATTGAATTAGACCGTGATTTTAAATAGGTATTTGATCTAAAGAATTTAAAGCAAATGATAAAAAATATTGACTCGATTAGTGCACTTTTTTGAGTATTTTTCTTGACACACATACGACAACCGAGGAAAATATGAAATATGTAGATGTAGATTTTTTTATATTCGTGCAACCTTAGTATTTTTGAGAAGTATCTTATTTTATAAGAACTATATTCTTCTTGATATAGATGAGTTCGTATTACCCTATGCGATAAAAGCAATTTAAGTCGGAAAAATGGCCTGTCACTGACAAAGTGAGAATAGAGCACAATCAAACGCTACGCGTTCGTCATGCAATATATCTATACAATACTTCAAATTTTATAACGGAAGTAGATTCTGGTTGAAAATCTATTTCAGGTGGATTTTATGCTGGTTTCATAGTTGGATATTGGTTTAGCTAATAGTGTAATGACCACAAATAATTTGAATGATTTTGATAAATTGAAACACGTTTATTAATTCATTGGTAACCGCTAAATTGATAAACCGAGTATTATCAGACCATTGGATGAAACCAACTAGACGTGATAGAAATTATAAATTGGTGCTTTTATTTCGAAACCAAACGAGGTCATAAATATAAATAGAAAATGTTGTACCGCATATAATGGTTTGTTCATAATATATTGTTGTTTTGTGGTTTTGTTCTTTTTAAAAATGTTTATAAGGTTAAATAAAAAAAAATAACTTTGTAAAAGATTACATCAACTTTAAGATAAGATTATTTTACGTCTTATGATATTTACGGAGGAATGTTACGGTACCTTATATACATATATTAATTAATGTTTCTTTACGCTTTCAGATATTGTTTGATATTGTATTTACTTATTTATTACTTGATATTAACTTCTTACCTTATTTTATCCCAAAACCACTATTCCCCTAAACTACGTCCATTAAACTAAAATACAAAATTTCTATACATAATGATGTGTAAAATGCTATGAACCTTAAATACCTATTTAATACAATAGTATCGATAAAATGGAATATAACTCGTATATAAAAGTTTCGCTGAAGTTTATTAATATACACCACTCAATTCTAAAATTAATTTCTAAATTTCACAACTTTGCGCAATCTGCTTGAATATTACGTTTGGATTTGTATCGGGTTTGTGTGCAAAATTTCTAACAACTATTTGAAATTCTACTAAGTTTCAATATCATTGACGCAATATTAATTATGTCACCTTTGTAAATCTCTATACGGTTTTATGAAATATCCGAGGATTTCTAAAATTTAACAATAAACCGGATTATAGGTTCTTCGGTAAATTGAGGATTTTCTTTTGTGGTTTCAAAGCTCGTAAGCTTTGAAACTTCGAGACTATTAGAGACATTATTAGTGTTACGTTCTCTGAAAACATTTTCCTTTATTTGACAAATATTATTTTGTTAAGCCACAGGAATACTATTGTGAAAAACAATAATGGCCTCTTTTGAGATCAACATAATTGTTAGAATTTTTTCAATGTTCACGTCGACAACGCGCTTGTTATTTTCCTTGGCCGTTTCGTCTTTGTATTTATTAACTTGTTTGTTTATTTAGACATTAAAGGAACTTATTATAATAGAGGTGTTTTTCTGTTTACTTATGTTTCTTGAAAAATTTAAGCAATTTCTAATTAACTTGTGTTTAGAACATTCTTAGTCTGATAACTACTAAACCATTGGACGCGAACTATTAATTTCCTCTGTTGGATATTACTTAATTGAAAAAAGTACTTTACCATCTAACGGCATTGCAGTTTAGTTTTTATTTCCATTATTCTATAGAATTTCCATTTCCTTTTAAAGGAATGGAAATCCTAGCCTCGATTTTAAACCCTTGTACTCAATCTTCTCTAGTAGTTGGTATTTGACACGGTTGGTATTTTATTGAAATTTAAAATTTTAACAAATGTTTTGAAGGTAAAACTTTCTTAAAAAACCTTAGAATACAATTCAAATGAATAATCATAGTACACAAATCAAAGGCAGATTGTCCATGGTAGATACTTCACGTGGGTGTCATCTTAGAGATCCAAAGCAATTTCAAAGACCAAGAATCTCGTGTTCAGCCTTCGGTCCTAACTTCCTTTTCTTTTACAGATGAGTCCAGCGATAGGTGGTGGGGGGAATCAGCTGTCCCACCAGCACCAGCAGTAGCCGCAGTGCCTCCTCAAAGACCTTCAATCCCCACCTTCAATATAACCAATCGAGAAGAGCCTTCTGTATCACCTCCAAGACACCAGTTGCCCAATGATGGTATGATATTGCATTATCTTCAATCATAAAATAATAAAGGAGTATTTTCTATTTTTTTGTACATTTTAATAAACCATGAATTAAAAAACTTGTTTGAGCACGGTCCATAGCAAAATAGAAATCAAAATCGCGCATCGTGCATATCGTGTCATTTTTTTATCACATTAAAATAGCATACGATCATGCAGTGGTCTGCATGGTCAGGTGGATCTGATGGTTACTGATCACTGCCGTCCATGAACGTCTGTAGGCAACTTCATTCAAGACATTGGTCCTATCTAAAGTGTATTATATATGCGTTGCTACTCTCAACGACTAAGATACATATAAGTGAGCCAATATATAAAAGCAGTTTGTTTCACCGATAACAATTTGACTTAAAAAGTGGATAAGAAGATGTCCCTGAACGGCAGTGAACTAATTTCCATAACTTAGATTGGTAATTCAATTATAAAACAATCAAAGAGTTTATGCGAATTCATACTTTTAAAATAAAGTAATTTTAAAAAAGTTTTCTTCAAGCCAACAACGTTGAATACGAACGGTTTATAAAATAATTCTGCCTAATTATCATTCGAAACGAGAACAAAAGAAAAGTTTACAACTACCTTATTTTTTATACCGCAGTCGGTTTGAAAGTATGCAGTTTTCCTTATTCCAAATTTGCATTGCCATTTATATCCGCAAGCATTGTGGTTTGGGAATTGTGGGGAATGACTCTCAATACAAATAAAAATGGAAACAAGGTTTATTTCAATGTAAATAAAATGTACTCTGGTTAACAATGGAATAAATAAGCCGTTTCACTTATATGTGAGGGGATTATCTTAGTCCTCGGGAGTAGCAACGCATCTGTGATCGACTTCAGATAGAATCCTTGTTCTATATAAAATTGCTTACTACAAATGTTCATGGGCGGCAGTCACCGCTTGTCATAATTTAATTATCTATATTATAAATAAAGCGCTAGCGTTTGTTTGATATACTCAGTAATTACTGGTTCGTATTTATAAATTATTTTTGTATTGAATAGTCCATTTATTGAGGAAGATTATAGGCTATATATCACGTTATGTTGCTTTTTTATCTCTTATTCAGTAGCGGGTGTAATCGCGTAGCACACCTAGTTCATAATAACAGAAACTCAAGGAGTGTGATGAGATTATCTTGGTTCTTTTACGAGTATAGTTGGTATATTCAAATAATACTAGACGATAAGTAAGAAACATGTTTCATAATACAAACAGAAAAATGACCTTGATAGATGGAATAAGAATTTAATGAAATTTCATAACACCTTTCATCTAATGGTACTTAAAAGCATCCGAATTTTTACAAGTCTTACAAAAAGGTACTACATTGGCACGCCAGCGAAAAGGAGATCTGTCTTATAAAATACTAGCAGACCCGTGCCCAATTCGTTGGGCATCAAAAATTTTAAAGTTAAAGTAGCCTATCTTTTAAGTTGAATCAAACTGCACACGGCGTGAAA
>DWLI01000571.1:0-20317 GCA_018249915.1 Cecropterus dorantes dorantes | reverse complement strand
AATAGGTGTGGCGGTGGTACTTCCTCGGTTGAACTAAACTGGTTCTACCACCCGGTATTAGTGTCAAATATATTTTGTAATTGTATTGTAATACATACATCGTCCTCCAAGTTTCAGTTCAGCGCTGGCACCGGCACTCTCTTGGTCGTTCCTGATGAAACACTGGTACATTCCCTTGTCTTCCTTCTTTACGGACTCGATCCTGTTCGATATTCATCATTTTTTAGACATATGTGCCATTTTATTGATAATAATATCACAGAGGAGGCCAAGTATAATGATATTATATTTGCCCTCCTTTGTGATATCTATTCTTACTTACATTAGTCATTATTTTATGATCAATAATTTAAATATACAGATTTCACAAGAATCGCTCGTTTGATGATACTATCGATTTTTGGTAACAGTAGTTTCAAAGAAATATGTTCTACAAAACATAGATGACTGGTACACGAAAATCAAAAGTGAAAAATGAATACAATGTCATGTTTGCCATAACACGCACACGAATACACGAACAGTCTCATAAGAAATATCTTCATTCATCATTTATATTCAGTTTGGCAAATTGCCGAATGGAATTATAAGACGAATACTTAGTTTTTTATACTTTTCTATACCTAAGCATAGCATCATGATGGTTCATGTCCTTTCCGTCCTTCAGCCAAGTGATGGTCTTAACGGGGTTGCCTTCGTATCTGCAAGTGAAAACAGCTGGGCGGCCGAAATCAACGGTCTGAGTTGCGGGTTCAACGGTGGCTTTCAGGGGTGCGGTCACGGTCAATACGGTTTCTACAGATTCACCTGAAAATATACATTAATTGTGTTAATTATAGTTTTTTTTCATATTTTTTTGCACTAAAACTTAGAAAATGGGCGAACGGTTAACAATGACGTATTAAGTTAATGATCTTACAGCTTTACCGAACAAAAACTTTATACCATTTCGGTAATTTAAGGAATATTTATTTAGTTACCGATAATCAATAAAATTACTATAATCGCTTTCGATATTTTGATGAATAGGAGAGCACACACATGAACGTTTAAATTATTCCGATATTGTTTTTAAAGAAGCATTAAAATATGTGAATATTATAATGAGGTTGTCTAATTGTCAATTGAATATAATAATTGTCCTGTGCATACTTTTAATTTTATGTGAAATAAATTTTATGAAGTATGGAAACTTACCTCCAACGGAATTGTTGACAACGCAAAGGTATTTTCCAGAATCCTCAACTTTAGCTTCCTTAATGATAAGGGTACCAGACACTTGCTTTACTCGGTCATTAAGAGCCACTGGTTGCTTCCTGGCTGTGCCATCGATAAACTTGTACCATCTGAAACAATAGAGAAATCGTTGAAACAACGACATTCGCCGTCACCAGAATTAATTTTAAAACTTTAAAAATATATTAATTTAAAAAAATATATGCATTTTTTGATGTTGGCTTGCTACCGATTAAATCAAAAATTCTCAAATGGACAGCAATGAAATTTTTTATAAATTCTAACATTTAATATACGCATGAAATAACAGACTGGAAAAGTGGTAATTAAAAGTAATAAAAAATTCAAATAAATGCGTTCACCTGACAATTTGAAAACAAAATTTGGTACGCCAATTTTCTCTACATCTTGTTTCTACTCCGAAACTAAACTTGTCGCAGAACTTAATATACTAGGCAGAGACATTTTTAGATCGAAGGGATATCGAAAAATCAATATTTAATGTGTATAAGATTTTAATTTAGAAAAACAAAATCTACGATGATTGTAAGGAATAAGCCGAAAAAATATTTTGCGTTAGTTTGAAATAGCCCACGCAGACGAGCCGTTAATGGCCAAGACAATCGAAACTACTGGACTTCGAAAAGCTGTACATTTATCATATGCCCTGTTATGAGATAAAAATCACGTGAAATGCTTTGTAAGTTCAGTGAAGCACAAAGTAAAGATTAAAGCGTTTTAAAAAGCAAGAACACCCTGTGACTTACCAGGAGGTGTCTACGCCGCTCAATCGTTACTTTGGCTGAGGACCGTATAAGGGCGCGCGGCCGGCCGCGTTCGTCACGCCTTCATGGCACGCTGGGCGGGCGCCCGCTCAGCAGACTGCAATAACAACGCATATCAATATATTGGGATGGTATGGAGTCGCTATGAACGATGAATGCGTGAGACTGGCGGCCGGCCGTGAACGCGCAAGGATCGTACCTTGTTATGGGAGCCGGAAACGCTTGAACCTCGCATAGAAGCGCGAGGTTCTCCCTCCCCCGGCCTACTTGACGGTTTAGCCCGTCACCGGTTACCTTCGGCCCGGTCCTACCCGTTGGTTCTGGAACGGAAACCGTGACCGACTGTTACGCCTAACACTCACCGAAATATCGGGACTGGGAAAGCGGAAACTTGACATGTCAAGTATGCGACTTCTTTTTGGGGTACGAAGATTACTTCCCAACCTTCGAAGTGCTTAGTGGAATCTTTTCTAGGAGCAATTTTATTGGTGGGTTCTGTAAATCCAGAGAAGTGCATAAATACGAGATGAACGACGTCTAACGTCAATCAGGTGAAGAGTATTCCTATTCAATGATAAAGTATCAGTATACCATAACGAGGATATTATCAAAATAATATAATTCGTTGGAGTCTACTTATTACTTTCGCATAAAGGAAGTATGTTAACACTCACCTGAAAATAGGCGGGGGATAGCCGGCTACTTCACAGGTGAGGAAAACTGACTCAACGACTGAGGCTAAAAAAATTTCACCGCCCTCGAATTTTCGGCTTTTGTCACTTCGCGGTGCTATTTTATTTGTCGGTTCTGTAATATACGTAAAGAAATACGATCAACGCACCTTGATACTGGCACGGGAAATCCTTGCGCCGGGCATACTAGCGCTAACGATGTGTTACGAGAGTAATGTACGGCGGCTTTTGGTGTTGAAGTGATACTTGGAACAGCGCTTGCAATTGGTTCTGAAGAAACGTTTTCGTTATTAGATAATAAAATCCGAATTGCCTTTTTAGAGAACATTGATCTACGTATTCTAATTCCACAATTTAAATATATAAAGTAAGAATACCGGAAACCAATTACAGAACATTTACTACTATTAACTTATATCTAATAACTTGCCTGAATATAGGTACAGGAAAAGCTTGAGCTTGACACAAAAGTCCAAAGCTTTGATCGACAGTGCGTATAAAAGTGCTACTACGAGCATCCGTAGAGAATGTAGGAGCTTTGTATCCAATGGGCTCTGCAGTTTGAAATGTTTAACGTCATTATTCAAGTAAATATCGTATCATTTCATGTAATATAAGACTTGCCTGAAAACTGGGGCGGGGAAGCTCTGAGCTTGACAAAGTAGAGTGAAGCTTTGCCCAACGCGTTTCCTAAATATACTTCCCATTGATTCAGACGAAAATGTCGGGGATTTGGCACCAACAGGCTCTACAAAATTTTAATTAACGATCACAAAAGGAAACAATTTATATTTATAAACTTGCCTGAAGATCGGTACGGGATAAGCTTGAGCTTGGCATAGTAGTGCAAAACTTTGACTTTGATGTCTCTTAATAGAAGAGAGTGCTGACTCAGTCGAAAAAGTGGGAGCCTTTGATCCGACGGGCTCTGTAGAAGATATACAAGGTTTACGTAAACGATACTGCACACTATACAATTTTAATACACGTTTGTTCAGTGGAGAAGAGTTACTATTAAATTTATAAAATGATTGCTGTTATGGTCTGATACCGCCTATCGGTTATACTCGTATAAACCTATCATGTTATACTGATACTTTATCTTATAAATATTTTCATTAAAACTTGCCTGAAAATTGGTAAGGGAAAAGCCTGGGCTTGACACAGCATTGAAAAATTTTGATCCTTATGCCTCGTTACAGCCGACGACGTTAAATCGGTTGGGAAGGTCGGTGGCTTGGAACCGACAGGTTCTGCGCAACGAAAATAAACCAGGTTTCAAACTATTCAATAGTACATAGACTTACCTAAATATTGGTATGGGAGAAGCTTGTGCTTGACAAAGTAATGCAAAGTTCTGTCCAGTTTCCCTAACAAAAATACTGCCTTTGGAGTCCGTAGAAAAAGTAGGGGCTTTCGCGCCGACGGGCTCTAAAATAAATTCAAATTGACTTAGAGTCAAAGCAGTTGACCCACCTGAACATCGGTTGAGGGTACCCCTGTGCCTGACAAAGCATAGAACCGCCAGAGTGTTCCTGGATATTATAATTGTAAGACGATGCCGTTGTCGGAAATGCAGGTGCTCTGGCAGTTACTGGTTCTGAATTAAAGAGAAAAACGTACGAACAACGTTAGGAAACACTCACTTGAATACGGGAGATGGGTGAGCCTGGGCCTGACACAAGAGAACAATGGCTTGCTCCGCAATTTTTGTAAGTGTCGTGCTTTTGAATTCCAACGAAAATGATGGAGCCTTCGATCCTATGGGTTCTGTTAGAATTACGTTACCGGAATTATTTTATATATGAGTATTATAGTTTCTTACCTGAACAGCGGGATAGGAAATGCTTGAGCTTGACACAAAAGAGAAAAGTCTTGACCAGTTTTACGGATTATTCCCGAGAATTGTACGTCACTAGAGAACGTAGGGGATTTAAAGCCAACGGGTTCTATAATTAAAACAAGAGACAGTTTATTCACCTGAACGAAGGTACAGGGAAAGCTTGAGCTGGGCAGAGGATGTTCAGACTCTGACCGATAGTCCTCACATACCAAGAAAACTTATTATCAGTAGAGAAAGTGGGCGACTTTGATCCAATGGGCTCTAAAATTGAATATACAAATACGTAACAATTGTGTTATTAATGAGTAGATACCTGTAAACTGGAATAGGATATCCCTGAGCTCGACAGAGTAAAGCTAAATTATTTCTTATTGGCCTGCTAATGAACCACGCTAATTTATCATCAGTCGAGAACACTGGCGGCTTGGAACCAATGGGCTCTGAAAATTTGATTTACATGAGAAGCTGTACGTTTATTTAAATTCCTCACCTAAATACGGGGACGGGAAACCCTTGCGCCGGACATAAAAGTGCAAAGTCTTGAGCGGAAGATATTTCAAACCAGGCTAGTTTCGAACCACTCGAAAACGAAGGACTTTTGGAGCCGATCGGTTCTAAAACACGCAACAACATTAGGAAACGTGAACGCGGGGATCGGGTTACCCTGCTGCCTTGCTATGAACAAAACCAATAATACAATAGTAGGGGATTTAGATTAAATTAATATGATGTTGACGTGAAAACTCACCTAAACACAGGAACGGGATATGCTTGTGCCAGACAAAGTAACGTTATACTGGAGTCCATAGCGAATTCCACGAACTCAATCGTTTTTGTTGGGACTTTCGGTGGAGCACTATTAATGGGCTCTAAAAAATATAATTGATTTAATAGAATTACCTTGATAATGGGACTGGAAAAGCTTGAGCGGGGCATAGTAATGTTACGCTCGCGTTAATGAATGTATTGAAGCCTCTAGAATTATCCAGTGTGGGGAACTTCGGAGGCACTCTTCCTACAGGCTCTAAACACAAATTTCATTTACGATAAATGTATTAAAACCATAAATGGTTAAAATTACCTGAATATTGGAACGGGGAAAGCCTGAGCCATACAAAGCAATGTAACGGTGTTATTCGCAGAAATTTCAGTGATATCGATCATTTTTGACGCTACTTTTGGCGCTGCGCTGCCCATAGGTTCTATGGAAGAAAGTGAGATTACAGAATAATTATGAAAGTTTAATTAATACCTGTAAACGGGGACGGGAAATGCTTGTGCGGGACACAGCATTGTGATGCTATCGCCTCCCGTGGCATCAAACGCTCGACTTTTATCAGTAGTTGTAAATTTAGGCGAAACACGGCCGACGGGCTCTATGAATAAATACTTTTCATGTAACTACTTTATCTTTATATTTCAGGAAATACGATTTACCTGAACAGTGGGACCGGAAACGCCTGTGCCGGGCATAATATCGTCAAACTGCTATTAAGCATAGCGCTGAAGCTTCTTGAACTATCCATCGAGGGGAATTTAGGTGAGACTCGTCCTACGGGCTCTAAGAACATAACAGTAACATAAGTGAATGTACCTGAACAGTGGAGTTGGAAAGGCCTGTGCTGGACATAGCATCGTTACGCACGTGTTCGAGGAAAAGGTAAAACTGCGCCCGGTTTCCATCGATGGAAATTTCGGCGATACTTTTCCCATCGGTTCTGTTTACGAAAAACAGTAAATGGTAACCATCCTACCACAAATATTGGAATTTAATTCAATCAATATATTATTAATAAAGAAATAAATATTTTGAAATTATTACTATTATGAAAATAGGTTACAACTGTAAACGCTTACCTAAACATTGGGGCTGGAAATGCTTGAGCGGGACATAAGAGCGACAAGCTTTGATTGCTATCAAAATTGAAAAGTCGACTTTTTTCTAAAGTTGGAAATTTTGGAGACACTTTTCCCATAGGTTCTGAAGCAAATTGTTTCTATTCTTAGTACGTTCGAAACAAAAAGTACACTATAAATGATAGTTTGATTGAAACATGAATAAATTCATATACCTGAAAATTGGAACTGGGAACGCTTGCGCGGGGCATTGCAATGCAAACGAATGATTTTTCTTGATCCCGATCATGGTACCCATCACAACGGATGCAAATTTTGGTGGAACGCGCCCGACTGGCTCTACAGGTGTTATAAAAATAAAAGCGTCAATTAACATTTACCTGAACAATGGGACTGGGAACGCTTGGGCAGGGCACTGCAATGCGTAAGAATCGTTTTTCTTAACCTCGAACATCGTGCCGGTTAAAACAGTCGCAAACTTGGGCGATACGCGGCCGACGGGCTCTAAAAGTACGTTAAAATAAAGCGGATATCGGTAATTATCACATTACCTGAACACGGGGACGGGAAATGCCTGCGCTGGGCATAACAATGTAAATGCTGAATCCATTCTGGCAATAAACCACATGCCCGCTTGAGTCGTCGAGAACTTAGGTGGAACTCGCCCTATCGGCTCTGAGGAAGTACGTAAAATGACTTTAGAGCCTTACCGGTACATAGGAGCGGGGAAGGCCTGTGCAGTACACAGAACGGCGAGGCTGGCGGATTCTTTAAACTGGAAGCCGCTTGTGGTCTGCGCGCTAGGAAACTTGGGAGGCACACGGCCCACGGGCTCTGCGCATGTTGGGAGAAGGTGGATTTACGAGGATTGGAGTACATTCCGAAAGACACGAATAGACCAGTTTTCAAACTCCTACTCTTATTAAGTCGCCTACAAGAAATGTTAATATAGAAAACGTTCATATACTCGCGGATCAAAGCTCTGCAGGGTACCCTATCCCAACATTCAGGCAAGGTACAAGTATAAAATCTAAATTTACAAATATAAGTACGTAAAGCGTTAAGTATTTATATTTGCAAACTTTAAAACTAATATCAATATACCAAATTATAATCTCGTTTAAGGAAAATCACGTATATTAACGTTATTGTAATTAATTAAAATATGAGATGTGTCGTTTAAAATTTAATTATTTGTATGCGTTGTTTAAACGTAGACTATAGTTATGGTATATGATTCATATTTTTAAGAAATTTGATGATAAAGCAGCAACATATTACCAATTAAATACATATATTTTTAAATGATATATTATTTATTTATTTAAAGAATAGAATTGGAAATATTTTGCTAACTGGCACAAATAAGTATATTTGTTGTGTGAAACGTTATCAACAATGAAAATTACAAATAAATTATAAGTACTAAAACTTTGTGAATGTTTTGATAATTTTATACATATTACGTGATCTGTAAAGTTGCTAGTGATAATAAGAAAATACAGAAGTGTACATTAATTAATCAACTAAAAATAAAAATGATTTATGATTTTTAATTTTGAACACAGTATTGTAATTTTCACTGCAAGTTACTAATAAGTAGCGCGATAAACTCATAATTTTTTCATCATTAGTGAAGTTTAACTCAAAGTAACAGGGTTAAATCAATGAAGGAAGCATATCAAAGGTTATGAATTTATCGCGCGACAAGTTATAAATAATAAAACTTGACTCACCCGTGATAACCAGACGTCCTTTGGTGGCCGATAAACGAGTTTCTCCAGTGAGCCTGTGCTTAGTTCTACATTGATAAGATTTGTATCCGTCTTCAGGTCCAACATCTCTAATATGTAATTCTCCAGATGGAAGCACTAAGTATTTTCCCTCTGAAGAAAAAAAACAAACATGTTACATGTATTCATAAAGCTAAATCAATAAAAAATATTTTTGCTTTCAACTGCGCAACATAAGGTCGCGTTACTTATAAATATTATTCATTTCATTTGCATGCATTAGCCTAAGGAAGTGGGAAAGAGGATTAAGGTAGGCCGTGAGGCCCATGGAACCAAAGGAACCCATTATGTAGGAACAGTACCCTAAACAATATATGAACCGAGAACGGATGGTTTTTATTTCAATACCATCATTGAAGAAGCAAGCCTACATGGCATCGCAAAGCTCGTACCGTCTAAATTGTGTTCGGAATCTAGATTTATCTCAATTGTCTCTTCTCCTTCGCTGATGATCCAAGAGACGACCCCGACGTATTCCGCAACGAAACTTGGGATATGGCACTTAACAATAGCGGCATTCCCTCGTAAAACGTATTCTTCTAATAGATTTACAGCATACGCTTGAGAAACCACTGAAACAACATGACTCAAAGTCAGCGCATTAACGCCTAGAAAACTGATATTATCTACAGCTAAGATTTGTTTAGTCCCTAATTATTTGCAATATTCCTAATACGCACAAACCCTATAACCCTAAAAATATCAAGACCTAGGATACAAAAGGAGATGAAGGGCGAATTGACCAAGATGGGATCATCTGAAGGAATGTAGTACCTAGCTGCAATGTGTCATTCATTTTAATTTCTTGTTCATTTTCATCTTCAGATACTATCCAAGATGTGACTGACACATATTCGGCGACAAAACTAGGAATTTGGCACTTCAATACGGCAGCATTTCCTCGCAAAACATATTCTTCCCAGAATTTCACATCGTAAACTTGCGATACAACTGAAAATATCCATATTATTGAAAGGGCATCAGAAAAGGCAGCTTATTCGTGATCTATAATATGCATTTATTATATACGTAATGAATATATTCGAAAATTTTCAACGATGGCAAACCTAATCTGATAAGGACTCGATGGAAATAAGGACGGGTAATATCCTGAGCATTGAATTGAGCATGTTACCTAAACCGAAATCAGAATCAATATTTATGTCCATTTCGTCTTTGTCTCCCTCTGATATGATCCAAGATGTGACCGTAACGTACTCGGACACAAAACTGGGGATATGACATTTTAATATAGCTGCATTACCGCGTAAAACATTTTCCTCCCAAAGATTAACAGTGTATGCCTGAGACACAACTGAAAAATTAACAGACCATCGGGCATTATGATTTTTTTTACTAGTATCGCTGATTTTGGCTATTGAAAATGGGAGAAGGAATGGACCACTTTATGTTACACTTTGCAGAAATACCTAAGTTGGCGTAATCAGTTACATGAATTTCATTTTCATCAACGTCTCCTTCAGAAATTATCCAGGATGATACCGTTACGTATTCAGTCACAAAACTTGGTATATGGCATTTAACAATTGCGGAATTGCCACGTAAAACATTTTCTTCCATTAGATTGACGGTGTAGGCTTGAGATACCACTGAAATATTTATCTTCTCTAATGAATTGTCACAACTAACTAGGAGTGAGGAAAAGGTTATAATAAGAAGATCCCTATAAAAATACCCATATCATTGGATTCTGCCTTAATTTCGACGTCATCAGTGTCACCCTCGGAAATAATCCAAGATGAAACGCTGACGTATTCAGTGACGTATGAAGAAATGTGGCATTTTAAAATTGCGGCATTGCCACGCAAAACACTCTCTTCCATGAGGTTTATGGTATATGCTTGTGTTACAACTGCAAACAGAGTTGCATTATAATAACAAAATGTATACACGAATGATAGGATACGGCCAGGTCAGCTGGGGAACGCAAGGTTATACATGATGCTAAAAATACCCTCAGTGTTAATGGATTCATTTGCTTTTATCTCTTTTTCGTCGTCGCCTTCTGAAATAATCCAGGAAGCAACCGACACATACTCTGTCACAAAACTTGGTATGAGGCATTTGAGTATTGCAGCGTTTCCTCGCAGAACATTTTCTTCTACTAAGTGGATCGTATAGGCTTGACTCACAACTGAAATATTTAAATGTTTTGACTAGCGATGTATTGATGTAGCTATTGTAGTCTATACAGTTATGTTATGTAAATAAAAGGACGGGAATTTAAGGAAATCGTTGGCAAGTATATCCTTATATGAATACCGTAGTTTTCATTTGACAAGAATTCTCCGCCTTCGCTATCATGCCAAGACATTACTTGAACATGGTCAGAAACGAACGATGGAATATGGCATTTGAAGACGGCTGCGTTTCCCCTTATAACATAAATATCATAAACCTGCGACTCGTAAAACTGGTTAACAGCTGAAAAGTTTAAAGTCAGAATTTGAATAACAGATAAACATATCAATTAGTTCTCGAGGATTTTTGTGGAGAGCGGATAGGAACAATTGGGGTCACGCGGGCACTCTCGATTACCGTAATTGCCCTCGGAGCCATTCAACGAAAATGCAGAGAGGGATTCTTCGTCCGTTACCCATTCCACAACCTGAACGTAATCGGCGACGAATGATGGAATCGAACATTTTACAATGACCGAATTGCCACGCAAAACATCTTCATCGATAACTCGGGGTTCGTAGTTCTGATGTACCACTGTGAATTATTTTAGCAACTAATATTGACTTGGAAAGGTCTGAGGATTGGTCTAAGTTACACATTATACTATAAAAATCTACTAAGTGAATACCCGAATCAAAATTTGGGTCATTATCAGCATTAACGGTATCGTTATCCATAATCCACGCCGTTACATGAACAAAGTCTGCTACGAATGACGGCACGATGCACTTGAGGATAGCTGTGTTCCCTCGCAAAACGAATTCATCGTTGACTCTAGCTTCGTATGCTTGAAGAACGGCTGTGACAACAAAGTATATGGATTGGGACAGAGGAACTATATTTTTGAGGAGTTACCCTCATTATTTCCTGGATAATAAGTGCCCCCATCACTGTCTGTCCACATTTCAACCGATACAAAATCGGAAACGAAACTTGGTACTTCACATTTCATAATAGCTGCATTGCCACGAATCACATACTCGTTGTCTGCTTCGGCTTCATACGATTGCGATACCACTAGATTGAAATTAATAGAAAACAAATGATATCATTATTGTGGAAGAGATGCTTTAGGTATTTGGAAAAGGAAATCATGATTGTAATTTTCGTAATAAAGTACCCTCAGATATTTTAGTATTGTTTAAAGTTAATATTTCCCCATCGTCCATGATCCAGGATTCCACATGCACGAAGTCGCTTACGAATGATGGAATCTTGCAACGAATAATAGCAGCGTTCCCCCTAATCACGTACTCATTTTCGGCTTCGGTCACGTAATACTGGGACACAACTAAAGAATATCAATTAGACATGTATTTGGAATGGACAGGTTTGGGTGATGGACAAACGTTCTATACGGAAGTTGCCATAACGTTTTTATCGATTGTTACCGAGGTCGTCAGAATGAGTAATTTCTGTTCCTTCTTCATCTATCCATGCTTCTACCTTCACGAAATCCGCGACAAACGAGGGGATTGAACATTTTAAAACGGCTGCGTTTCCACGGATAACGTACTCCGTTAGAATTTCAGCTTCATAAAACTGATTTACAACTGAAAAATTATGGATAAAGGTTTTAATACTATATAGGAAATGGGGCAGTTGGGATTTAGGATTTTGTGGTTTAAATTATGGCGACATCCTACCGATATCATCGGTAAGTAGGTATTCGCCGTTATCCGAATCGACCCAAGCCTCCACTTTGACAAAATCGGCGACGAATGAGGGAATGTTACATTTCAGTACTGCAGTATTCCCGCGGATAACATACTCTGATACTACTTCAGCTTCATAATATTGGGTTACAACTGAAACGCACACATATTTTTAACAATTTTAGGACAAACTATATAGGAGGGGACAGTGGGGTGGTATTTGAATTAAATAGAATTGTACCCTCTCCCTCCTTATTCTCATCGATAGTGAAAGAGCTGCCAGATTCATCGTGCCACGAAACAACGTTCACGAAGTCCGCCACAAAGGACGGTATGGAACATTTCAGTATAGCGGAGTTTCCACGTATAACATACTCGTTATTTACTTCAGATTCGTATTGCTGTTGTACCACTGCGAAATTTCCAGTATTATGATTGTTGAAAATTGTAGGACTAGGATGATTAGGATAGAGTCGCGTGGAAATTCAAGTTGAATTAACCGTAATTTTCTCCCGGATAGAAGTCTTCATTTTCGTCGGTATGCCATGAGAGAACTTCTATAAAATCGGCAACGAAGGAAGGAACCTGGCACTTGAGAATAATGCTATTTCCCATGATAGCGTACTCCTTGTTAACGTCAGTATCGTAATGCTGGGCAACCACTGGCACATTAATCAACAGATTAGTTATTATATTCTCTTGTATAAGGCATACGAACTGAGAATAAGTATAGTTAATAGTACATGTAATGTTTGCCAATTTTGCGCTCCTATACATGAAATAATTAAATCGTAAGCATGTTAGCAGTTTTTGTGACAATGATTCATGACACAGCTATTCAGTAACATACGCCTACACAGAAATGTTGTACTCCATTCTTTAAATTCCCCTAGTCGCATGTTCGTTATTAAGAATCATCCTAAATTACCAATAGTTCTGCTAGGGGAGTAGATACATTTTTAAATTAATATATAGTCATGAAGAGTAGCTATAAAGAATCCATTCCTGAAAAAAATACCATTACAATGCTGTAAAGAAAAAAACAATTAAGACGAACAATGTAATTTACGGCCAGTGTTTACAGAATTGTTTATTTTGTTTTATGAAACATTAAACCTTGCATTACATGCAAATAATAATATAACGTTAGACAAAATGGCCGTGTAATCATTGTTAGTCCATATCGACACAATGTTATAGAAATATAAATTAAAAGAAATAAAGTTGGCCCATAAACTAAACGTATTTGAATTTTTGACTATCTTAAAATAATAAAAATGAAACTATTTAATTTGATTTTTTTTATTATTGGTCCATCTTTATATCTTGATAACCTGCCATAAGACAATTTATTTCTAATTTTTCAAAGCGATAAAACATAAATATATCACAAAAAAAGTCTTTTACCTTCATATAAATTTATCATTATATAATCTTTTCAGCGAAAACAATATATTAGAACAATCAGAAAGTTATAAACACTAACATAAAAGAGAACTCCATTTCTTAAGAAGTATAATTATCAGTAATCGTTTCGAAAGTAGAAAACTAAACTTTCTAGCCATTTAACACCACTCGACCCCCAACAGAAACCTCCCAACTACTTAATTGCTTAATTGTCGCTCTCAAATTGAGGGTTGTAGGAATTATAGAGTCAATTGACCGATGGTCAAAGTAAGCTATTATTTCAATCATTATTGATACTTGTCCCTTGTCTTGTAAAGTCGTTAATTTTAGGGTGAAACTATTCGAAAATTGTTTTGTAGCTTTGATAACAATACTGGACAAATAACAAGCAAAAAAGACTAACAAAAAAAATACTACTTTTGATGGCGAAAAAATAAGCTTAAATCTGGACCGACCTATTTATTTTGAAATCGTATAGAGACATTTAAACTAAATATATATTAAAAAATCCCAGAGACAAATATGTATTTTTACTCTACAGTGTCCTTAAAACGGCGATCAAAGTCGTCGGTAACAGCTGGTTAGAAAATAAATTGATTACAGACCCATCTTACACCCACGTCAATGCAGTTGATTATTTGATTAACCTTTCGTGATAGTCATAGGACAGCGCCCTGTTGGCCGAAGTATTAGAAGAAGGAAGTACTTGCCTAGGCAATGATAGTACGACTTTGACGTCTTGACTTTTATTGCCCAGTGATATAACGATGTTATTAAAACTATTATGTCAGTCGCGTGCGTTTAATTATATCTTCCACTCTATGTACTCAATTGTTTGTTGAATCTATTCAAGGACAAGCAAGAACTAATAATTAAAAACCATTTTATACCTTGTAATTTATAACGCTTTATAACGATTTTATTTGTAAACAAGAATGCGTGGATTTGATTTAATGTCAAGTTTCAATATAAGTATTATCAAAGTCGATATCTATCGATAAGGTGATAACACCGGTTGCAATACATGATAAAAGTAGTTTATCAACCAAAAGCTATAACTGTATGTTTACGCCTAATTATTAACAGATAAACGTAATCGCGTCAAGTGACAGAGTTATCTAAAAATATAACCAAAGGTCAGTTCATATTTAGTGTATGATCAAGTGCTAATAGACATGTATGTATGAAAACAATAAATATACATTAAAACACAAGTTACATTATTATTAAAGATTATTATTATTATTATCTATTAGGTACATAAATCGACATTGTGTTATCGCTTTGAAACTTGTAATACATACCCTAATAAGCTATTTATTTATTACGATACATATGTATGAATATACATTGGATAAGTATGCCATACATTAATGTACTCGTATGTATAATGTATATATTATATCAATGGCCAAACCTAAACTATAATAGGTAAATATTGTTTCTTTTAGAATTCAATAAATTAAAAAAAATCGTACTCAAGACAACGTTGGTTTTAATTGGATCTAAATATTTTAATCGGTTTTGTTCTAAATTAATTTATCAAATTGCATTTGATAAGATAAATAGTACCTATAATTGAAAATGTATATTTTAGTATATAAACTTTTATTTTTGTTTTTTTTTTCTATAAATTAGGTCTGTATGTATTTACATCCAGAAACTTAGTACTTGCGTGTTATATTTATGTACTTGGAACTAAACTTAGTTCTAGCATTATTTTTTAGATTCAATATACCTACATAATATTTATTTGCTAACAAAGGTAGCATTATTGGTTAGTTTTAAAAGAAAGTATTATTATTGTTAAGTTCGACTGGAGTGTGTAATAAAGTGTTCTACTCTATCTTGAACTGCTTATAAATAAATGATACTGTAATACATGATTGTCATAACACTCATTTCTTGTTAGTTTTGGCCTTTGATACGTTTTCAATTATTATTACCAAGTATATGACTACGAACTCACCAGCACGAACGTTGACATCACGGGAATGGATAGTACCGACCGGGTTCCTTGCAAGACAAGCATACACCTGAGCGTGGACTTCCTGGCGGTAGTCTTCAGCACGGAACGGGGGGAATACCAGATTACCATTGGGCAAAACCTGGAAGTAATGTAAACGTTAATGAGGTACCATCATGGACATACGTTTTGATGATTAAGCATTGTATTGGTACTCTATGTGTACTCTCTCTGCCTTTCTGTGATCAATCTGGTCAGGGCCATGGAAATAATATTTTTATTCTGTTTGGATTCTTGTTGTTGTGTCTATGCATTTGTTATATGTGACCATGACACCCATGACATACATAGTAATTAGTGTGTGGTGATATGAGTGTAGGAAGCCAAAAATTTTTCAATTTAATCATGGCATTGATCAGCACATATGGTTTGTCCAAGACCACGTCAAATATGAATTTGAATTTATTCTAATTATTCGAAATCTGTTTGTTTTTTTTATAAGATTGAAGTCAATCGAACATGTAGTGAACCTGATGGTAAGTGGTTACTGCTCATGCACATTTGTCAACAAATTCATAGAGAACAAGAGTTCTATCTGAAGTCAATTACAGGTGCGTTGCTACTTCCGATGATAAGGATGGTCGCCTTATATAAAAGTAAGGCGACAACCACACTCTTTCACCGAAACGCAATGTGTGTGTTTAATAGAAATTAAAGGTAGTATACGAGTATGTCCTGTTAGTCATAAGACTACCACGTTTTTGTTGTTAATATGACCTCGGCACTCTATATAATGAGTCCCGCCTCCGTCCTATAGTCTTAAAAGTAAATCTAGTGGCCGTCAAGTAATTATTTTATGATGAAATTTAACATGTGGGTTTGAAAAACTTGATAGATCTCGTGGAAAACATGCTTTCACTGGCAAAGCTTGGCACTGACCAATAGATTTAATAATGCATAGCTCGATCGATTGGTTAAGTTAATATTAGATCAATCTTGTACGATTTACGTATTCATTTCACTTTTACTGTAGAAGTAGCAAACGAATAAGCTGTCCACGTAATGGTAAGTGGTCTCTGTCGGCCATGGGCATGTATGATCTAACCCAGATAAAATTAGAATTCTACCTAAGATCAATCACAAATACGTTTCTCTCCCTGAGGACTAAGTTGGAACGCCATGGATAATTACGTTCACCTATAAATCTATTATAAAATTAAATGAATGTAAATATTAACACAAAACAATTCAAGATATATAACCTGTACTAAATTTCTATCTGTAAACGTGCTCTCTTCAAAACAAGTTTTTCTATATATAGTGTTTAAAACAAGGTAAAATAAAGCTGGCTGGAATGTCGAGCATCTTAATCGCGCACTGCACATTGTCGAATGCCCACATATACTTTTTATAAACTTATATATTAGTTGTGTCGCACTTAATGTAATCCAATTACATAAGGAAGCAAACGGTGAAACGTAAAGATGTTTTAAATAATGTACAAAATTCTGGTTTAAACAACATTTTGTGTGCCGTTCTGGCTACAGTTATATACCTAAGACTCGTTAGTGATAAGCAGGTGCTATCCGAGATGTTTTTAATTAGAAAAACATTTCTTATTACATCATAGCTTGTTGAAAATGAATCTATACCTATACATAGATACATTAAGACTTACTTTCTTATGAATATTTATAATGAATTTGTAATGACGGTTGCCTATACCCGCCTAATCAAATTTATTTTAAGATATACGAGCTCGTATGTAGCTAATGAGCATGCAGTCCACCAGATGACATGTGGTCACTGCCGCCTGAGCGGACCGACGCATCCGATCATAAAACAAACTATTAAGTGGCTACTCATCTACATGTATAGAACAGGGATTTAACGTGAAGCTGACCAGAAATGTGTCGTGTTGCCACTCTTTATGACTGAGATGGTTGCTTAATATGTCAGGGAGCCGGCACCCATACCTTTTCACCGTAGTGCAGTAATGCCTCACAAAAGAAATAGATGTGGCAGTGGTCGAACTAGTACATAGTTGTACAACCTTTCAAACTTTTCTATCCAATCTGGCATTTAAATAAAACAGGTTATAATGATAAATACGTACTTGTCTGAGTCCAGGAACGTCTCCAACCGCGGTGCCATCAGCTCGTACCCAGATAACGTCGGGGGCGGGGGATCCACGGGCAGCGCATTCCACTACAGCTCCGGTCGTGTTGCTAAAGTCCACTCGGTTCGGGGGTTCCTTCATGAAAATCGGGCCAATGGTCTCGTCCTCGCAATGTACTGCTCCTGTAAGAAATTGTACAAAATTAGTCAAGTTAATTTATACCACAAAGCTGTTCAAAAATTTTAAATAGCAAACATCAATGTACTCGTTAATCATATCGTCTTTTTTGATATCAATTTCATCTCTTTAGGATTACAATGTATTTTCCCACAACTTACGTTGCTTAGCGATGCATAATTCATTCATGTATCTTACAAGAATTTCAGTTTACTCAATATACGCCTTTATTTGTACTAATTCTTATTTAAAAGAAGGAGGTATTTTATGTGTATGTCAATATGTCCGACTATGAGTTTTATATATCGCATGCCATTCATTAGATTGACTTCAAAGAAAAACACTAATTTATAAGTCAATCGAATGAATCAATAAAGTGATCAATACTAATGCAGTAGACATACATAAATATGATAATATTATGTGGTCCAATTAAAAAGTACACTTCTCAGGGTTGGTAGTGAATCAACTGTAATGCAAAATATTTTCTACTGGCAGTTGATTTAGAGACACGTTTAGATTTACATTTATCAAAACGAGATCAGTGGCGAAATTCACTTATAGTTACGTAAAACAATGATTATCCAATAGTATAATACGTATATTGCAATTTATTATGTAATATTACGAGTATAAAGGTGATAGAATCATTCACGGTCCACGGCTTCGATCGTGATACCTATTCCTGCTTTTTAACTATGTAATATAAATATCTAGGTTGTTGTAGACACATGTGGCAATTTGAACGTGGTCCCATATACATATATACTTGTATATGTATATATACTCTAGAGGGTAGTAGCTTTTACATCATCAGATGAATTGCATCCTCGATGGCTAATTAAACAAAAAAATTCAACTGATTACATTCGTAAAAACAGAAACCAATAAGTAACTTATGGAGTCATAGATATATGGAGTGATTGATAAGTTCCTACCAATGTAAAAAAACCGGTAGCTATCAATCCGAGGCGAAACGTATCGTAATGCACACAGCTACGGTATTCAGTTCACACATTTTATGTGGGCTCGTGTGCGTGGTCGTTAATTTATGAATGGCGATAAATTTACGCAACAAAACAGAGCGTAGTAAGTTGCCGATAAAGTAACAGTTTGGTTAACATTTGATTGTTGTACGTTTCTCATATGAGAAAGCCCTAACTGTAAGCCACTCGAGCACGTCACGATCATAAGCGGCACGTCCTTTTCCTTAGCTTACGAGAACTTAACCCAGTTTCTAATGATACCCTCGTGATAATACAGACTAACTAGCACTAGAGAATTTAGCGATTGTTCCATTGTTTAGGATTAACTTCATTTAATATATTTTTGCAAGTAAATAGAACAATTAACACTATAAATATTTTATATCAAAAAACTTAGTCACACCAAAGTTGCAAGCCAGAAAGGATTTTTCTTCGTCATGCGTCGAATTTATGAGCCTAGAATTCATTATAATGATATTTAACACTGGTTAATCTCGTATACTATTTCACAGTAGGTACTAAAGAGGCACGGTAAAAGTGTAATTAGACCTTGTAACCTTTAACCGGAGGGACAGATGCTCTCTGGGTCAAACCATAAACTTCATAACCATGACGATCTAATTGAGCTATTTAAACTGTACTTCAAAAGAGTAGGAGACGTTCCATACAAGATTTAATACTAGAATATAACCACGAATTTGTTCCCTTCGGTCAACGTTTACAGTTTTGTAAGTATATCTCACAGTTATGTTAATATATCCTATGTTATGCCCAGATCAATCATATCTGTGCGCCAAATTTCAGCGAAATACAATAAGTAGTTTTTGTGTGAAAGAGTAACAAGCACACGGACACCCTCACATACCTTCGCATTTATAATATTTGTAAGTTAAATAAATATTTTAGTTGAAAAAATCAATGAAAAGTATTCTTAATTCTTAACATCAAGTCGTAACTTATAAATAGTTTATACAATTAAATCACTTAAGTTTTCTCTTTAACAATAAAACTACAAATAAATGCATAGTGAAACTGTTAAAACTAAAAATAATTTCTATTTCCAGACATAATTTATGCGTACTTTCACCGTAAAATACGACCGTTATTTCTCTAGATATATAAAGCAAAGACGCTACCATAAAAGACCCGACATTTAATGACCACATGTGGTTTGCTGAACTTAATATGTTTAACTGTACCTATTTTTTATATATACTGATGATATGATCGGTAGCCTATACAAAATATATCAGAGTCAGACAATAATATAAACGTCATCTGGTGTTATTATATGTACTTTGTATTAAAACTACGTATCGTGAGTGTTGTGGGTAACGCCACAAAATGTATCAATTCCGCGACAGCATTTTTGTGACCGTGACGACGTCTTTAATATTGATAATAATATTATAAATGTGAAAGTTTCTGAGGATGTGTGTGTTTGTTACTTTTTCATGCAAAAACTACTTTGGCATTTCGCGCACAGATAGTTTATGACCTAGATTAAGACTTAGGACACTTATTAGGTTTAAAGATCTTTATTCTCAAATAAAACTTTACAAGTCACTTCTATGAGAACAATATTAGCTTAGTAAAATT
>DWLI01000570.1:0-20322 GCA_018249915.1 Cecropterus dorantes dorantes | reverse complement strand
TTTTTTTTGTGGAGGAAAAAGGGGGGTAGATTTTTTTTGCCCCCGTCCCAAAACCCACACCCGCCACACCTATTTCTGTCAAATAACAGCAATTATGCGTTATTGTGGTCTGGAGGGTGTGGTAAGGGAGACATACTTTCCGAGGCATTCCATCTTAGTCCTCAGGGATAGCAACTGTGGCTAACCTTAGTTGAGACTTTGATCTTACCTAGGGTTGCTTACAGATGTCCATAGGCGGTAGTATCAGGTGGGCTGCACGTTCGTTTGCTACTTCCATACTATATCTAAAAAAAAGAAACCAAATTCATCAGAATAGTTATGCCGAAAAAAAAAAGGAAAGAAAATTCGATTTCTACACGCTTAGCCCCAATCCAGGAGTTGCTGTCACGATGCGGCGTCGTAAATATACACAAAAATGAATATGTGTGAGTACTTTTGAGATTCAAACAACGCTTTATTATTTTAGACATTCCCAGGATTCGACGATTTCGAAAATCAAGGAATTCTACCACATTTTTTATTTTGCACTAGCTCATTCTTGTAATAAATGGTTACTTCATTTAAAAGATTTTGTAAACTGTTAACAAACACTGCTAAGATAAAGGATCTCCACAGAATCTATTCAGAATCTAAAGATAATGAACAGGCCAAACGAAGCAGCCGATTTTTATTTGATGCACTTATAACATTATAATGGCGTTTGTAAAGAACAAGACACGAATTATTTGCGTAACTGTGGTCGAAATATAATCCCGCGACTTTCTAACAATCGTGATTGACAGATGATGAACAAAAGATTTGGGAACCACTTGCAATCTTGGTGATATTCGGATTCAGACAATGAGGGTCAGCGGTAGTCAACTTACAGTTGGATTTGTTAAATGAAAAATTAACTTACTGGTTGGAAAAATTGAAATGACTTGATATCCAACATTCAAACAAATCGCATTACGAATTAACGTAGTAAACATATTTTCAATTTTGCATATGCAAACAGGAGCACTAAAAATTATAAGTTACAATATTTTTTAACGTGAAAATTCTTTAGAATATTTGTGAATAGAAACCGGTTAAAAAGAAAATGAGTTATGAAAGCAGTCAGCGCTACATCTAAATAGCGCTAACGATTAGGCAGACGGGCTACCTGATGGAAAATAGTGACCTTCGCCCATGGACATTTCTAGCACCAAAGGCATCATCAGTGCATGCAGCTAAAAAGGGTAAATTCCCACCACTATCACAGTTCTTACATAACAGACGCATTATACAGTAATCCGCGATACAATCGCGACAAGATTGAGCACCGCTGCCGGCTGAGCGTTAGCAACAGATAACAGCGTTCTCGTGCGACCCATTGAGCCAGGCCTAGACAGACTTAGTACTTACACAACCGTAGCTCACATGTTAAGTACTAAAAATAAATAACCTTCATTTGGACTATAATGTATGTAGTTTTTTGATTTTATGTTAGGAATATATAAATATGTTTTATTACTCGAAACATGGGTGGTTTGTGGTTCCCCACTCGTCTGGCCGACACCGAAGTGTAAACTTACATGTGACTTCATTAACATTTTCGTAGTAAAAGAAGAAGATTAACACTTTAATAAGAATAGCCTCTGGGTGGTAGATTTTTTTGTGTTTTGTCTCGGGAAGCCCCACCGCCACACCTATTGCTACCTTGTAACAGCAGTGTTACGCTCTGTTGTGTTCTGGTTTGAAGGGTGTGGTAAGGGACACATACTTTTTCGAGGCATACCATCTTAGTCCTCAGGAGTAGCAACGCATCTGTGGCTAGCCTTACGTGAGTCTTTGATCTTACCTAGGGTTGCTTACAAATGTCCATGGGTAACAGCAGCCACTTACCATCAGGTGGGCTACATGCTCGTTTGCTACTTCCATACTATAAAAAATATAAATATAAAACATAGCCTGACAAACAAACCTTGAGTACTCGTTAATTATTAAAATGAATGAAGTTCGCAATCATATAAGTTTAAAATCATATATCACAAATATAGAGTCAATATTCGAAGAGATGCGGTACATTGCATACATATTTTAATACCTACGTTATTCATATATTTTTGACACATGTTAGACATACACTGGAGATCCAATTGTATAACAGGCAGCAATTTATATAAAATTCCATGCGTATTTAGCATAAAGAAATAGTTAAAATGATAATAATTGTAATGACTTCAATGTTAAAGAAAAAGTCGTGAGGAAACATACATGTCTGAGAAATCTTCTCATAGGCATATAAAAAAGCACACCTGTATTTTTATTATAGTACATTGAAATAACAGAAATGTGTAATTAACGCCAGATAAGATTCGAACCTTACCAAAGGTCAACCATGCGTCATAGATGCGTTTCTACCCTTGAAGACTAAGTTGCAAAGCCTTGGACAAGTGAAGGTGGTAGAACTCTTTGTGGTTCGATCGCCACCACCACCGCCGCACCTATTTCTGCCTAATAACAGCAGTGTAAGCACTATTGTGTTCTTTTCTAAATGGTAAAGAAGACATACTTTCCGACGCATTCCATCTTAGTCCTTACGAGTAACAACGCATCTGTGGCTAACCTTAGGTGACACTTTGATCTTACTTAGGGTTGCTTACAGATGTTCATTGGCGACAGTAGCGATTTACTGTCAGATGGGCTGCGTGCTCGTTTACGACTACTAAAAAAAAAGTATCATTCAGAATGAGAAGGGTACAGGTCATAGTCCACCGCGCTGGTTAAGTGCAAATTGGTAGACTTCACGATGCTTTGAAAAATTATTTAGAGAGCTCTCAGGCGTGTAAATTTCCTTACGGTTTTCCTTCACTGTAAAGCAGTGATAATTAATTTGTAATATGCGCATAAATTTAGAAAATTCAGTGGAGCGTGCCTGGAATTCGAACCTCATATCATCGATTGTTAGCCAACCATAAGGCTACCACTGCTCAAAAGGTGTCCAGCATCAAAATGCATTCAGCAGTTTAACAATAGTGTATAAGTAATGAAAAGTAACTAGGATTAGTGTTAACCCCTGTTGATTAACAAGGCATATATACAACGAAACTACTATATAAAAATGACATAGTGTAATTATGTCTGTGTGGTAATCAATCACGCAAGAACGACTAGTCCGATTTACATGAAATATTGTATGAATATAGCTTCTTCACCGTTAACTTATAGGCTACTTTTCATTTCGATATTTTTCACTATTTAATAATGGCGACTATGTTAGTGACGTCACTACGTCAGCCTTTTATTTCTTCCATATTGTTTTAACTGTCACCTTCACATTTTAATTATCTGATTGCGTCAGAAGGAGGGTAATGTTTTGGAGCGTATGTAAGTAGGTATTTATATATGTATGTTTGTATATAGGTATGTATTTTACTTGACTAAAAGTTAAATGTATACTAATATGATACAGCAGTAGAGTTTGTTTGGTTGAACGCGCTAATCTCAGGAACTACTGGTTCGAATTTAAAAATTCTTTTTTTATTGAATAGTTCATTTATAGAGGAAGGCCATAGGCTATATAACATCACGCTATATTTGTTTGTTTTTATTTAGTATCGGGTGAAACCGCGTAGCACACCTAGTTAAATATATATCACTATAAAAAAATCAATGTAACCCGTCGTGTTTTTTGTTTTAATATTTTTAACAATGTTTATTATGCTATAGTTTATGTATGTTCTGCGAAGCACGAGTGTTTCAGCTAGTTACTAATAGAAGCCGTTCACATCGGTCGTCTGCTCGCGAATACCGTTTTAAAATATTAATAACGAAGTCCACTAATGAACGGACAAAATGTAACACCTCGTGGGAACCCGCCGCCATTGTGGTGCGGCTGGGGTAGGGTTGCCACCGGCAAGTTAATGGTGCCTCTGATAATTAGACATTTTTAATCATTTTAATTATGAAATCGTTTTGTAAATTATTTAATTATATTTATTTATTTATTTTAAATGAATTTAATTAAATATTAAATATTCTGTCAATTGCTATTCTGTTGATTTTTATTAATTTATTATTTTATTATATATATTTTATATGGATATCTAAAAAATAGAAATACCTTAGAACGTAAATTTAAATCTGCATTTAATTTTAAAATACCTAATGTACATAGAATCACAACAAATTGTAACCGTGCAAAATCATAGTGAATTAAATTTAATTCTATATAATTTTAGACAGTATGGAATTTTTTTGAAAAAAAATCCGCTGTACGAAATGTGTACACTTCGTTATATTATTGCCTTAGAATAGCAGCTTCGTTATATTACTGCTTTAGAATATAATTTAGCTGGAATGTCTCTTTATTTTTACTGGTATTCATGGTACAACTGCAAGAAACCTGAAGACTAAAGTAAGAATTTTATATATTTTTCGCACGGTTCTTCACTTCACCTTTACTGAACAAACTTAGTTGCATACCAAGCCGTTTTATCACTGTCAAGATTACAAATGGTAGCAACCCTAATCCACTTCCCTAAGGCCGACGGCCGGCGTGATAACAACCAACAGCAATTACGCTTGTTTATCCGGATAATTAATTAGAATGCACGCGGAGGAGGAATATGGCTTAATTATCGGTTTACGTTCCTCCCAGACCTCTGTTACGTGATCAGAACACATTATAAATATCAAATTTGGTCCAATTAAAAGATTATAAGCTTATGTCTGCAAAATTGTATATAAGACTAGCTGTGCCCGCGGCTATACCCGCGTTTAAAATGATGGATAAAAAATTACATACATATAAAAAATACAAGAAAAAAGACAAACCCACTGAGTTTCTTGCCGGATCTTCTCAGTTGAGGTCGTGTTCCGGTGGTAGAGTAAGAAAGAAATTGTAGTTGACAATTTGTAAGTGCCATCATAGGCCTATGCAAAATAAAGATATTTCATTTCATTTCAAAAAAATGTAACTTGACATAGTTACATATAGCCGAAATTTGAGACCTTATACAGTTTTAACAAAATAGCATTGTTTCAAAGAAGATTGATAGCAACTGACATTAGCGGCGGCGACGGTTTTTTAAGATATAATTTTTTGTACGGAAACATTTTCTAAAATAGAAGTAACCTAAGTTACGCCTTTTAATATCAGCTACCAGTGAGAAGTTCCAACAAAATCGGTCTAGTGTTTTCGGACACTTGCCTGAACAAACAGACAGACAGTCAGACAAAAATTTTAGTAATTGATTCTGTTTTCAGTATCATATATAATTCCATATGCATTTGGTAAAAACTGTTTTTTTTTTTCAAACTACAAACAGAAATTTCAATTTTATTTATACATACGTGTAGATTGCAAGTGGCAAACGTTGTACATAAAACCAACTACATAAAGAATAGGAGTTCTACCTATTGCTGATCACAGACGCGTTGCCACTCTTGGGGACTCCGATGGACGCCTGATATCAACTTGAAACTTCGATATTAGTAACTATATTTATTTTAATAAACTTTTGTACGTATAGTTTTTTAATACATACCCAATTCATAATTTATTTTAAATCATTATTATTCTTTTTTTAATAAATACGTTGTTTTATCTATTTTTCTTTCATTTTTATTACAGTCCCACATAATACCTAGATTCACTATACTTGTATGTTATGGCTATACATTATGATTTGTTCGCGTGTTACCGTGAATGACGTACATGGACATACAGTCCGATCCGGTGGTAGTATAATAAAAAATATTAACCATGAAATGGTTGTCTATAAAAGTGCAGACATTTTATTATATTTAATTACAAGAGGTGTTCCAACTAACACTAAGCACTAAGGGAGAGGCCAAGTCAGAAAAAAAAATACACAAATTTCAACAAAATCACATTATCACTTAAAATCTCATCCTGTCAAGCAATATTCTTCTACTAAAAATGCTATAAACCTAAACAGCATGTATAGGTGTACAGGTATATACCCTAAACCTAGTAATTTTATATACCTAATTGATTATTTAAGTTTAAGATCTCTTAAATTCCTAACTAATATTGTTTATATAAATGTGTGTGAAGATATAAAGATGTGGTGCCCGCGGAGACAATGTGTAATACAACTTTTTGCGATCATTCCCGTTATAAAGATTACGGATTTTATAATTATTACAGTACTTTTCAGACAATCAACTTGGATTTTAAGATGCAGTATTAATTAATTGATAGTCTTTGTTTTAGATTTTATTATCTATTACACTTGAAGATGTTAAAAATCTTCAACGAAGAATGCGTACTTATTCTGACCACGCTAATAAATTCTTTTGATGTAACTAAAATTATGTAAAAGAAACAGAAGATACAGATATTACGAAAGCACAACTCACAGCTATTAGACAATAACACAACCAAAATTAAATAGAGTATTTCTTCCACAGATAATTCTTGCCGACGAGTGCACAGAAGCGGAGGGTCGCGCGTGGCACATGAAGCATTTCGCGTGCGCGGAGTGCTCCCGGCAACTTGGTGGACAGCGGTATATCATGCGGGAGGCGCGGCCCTACTGCCTGCCTTGCTTCGACAACTGCTTCGCTGAGTACTGCGACGCGTGCGGGGAGCCCGTCGGCGTCGACCAGGGCCAGATGTCCCACGAGGGCCAGCACTGGCACGCCACGGAGCGCTGCTTCGCTTGCCACACCTGCCGCGCCAGCTTACTCGGTAGACCTTTCCTCCCCCGCAAGGGCGCAATCTTCTGCTCCATCGCCTGTTCTAAAGGCGAACCGCCGACGCCTTCCGACTCATCTGGACCGGGGCCCCGACCGCCCAGGGTGCCCCGACCCCGCCGCGTGCCATCACCAAAGTCACCTCCTAGATCGCCGCAAAGAGAACCCTCGCCGCACATGGACGCCGATTCTGAACCGAGTGGCTCTCTCGCGCCAGAGTCTCCTCCACCTCACCCACCGCCACCACCACCCCACGCTTGCCTCAGTCTCGACAGAGCCCTTGCAGACTTACGACTAGAGCCGACCGTGGAACATCAGCTACAACCAAGTCCCGTATCGGAAGAAACAAGGGACTCTACAGATCATTGGAAGCCGCCTCATCCCGTCGAAGCGCAGGCCGTCGTGACGCCGGGACACTCAACCTCGATGCCTGAGCTGACGTTAGTCGACGGCAAAGTTTCACCGAGGAAACCTCGAGGGGGCAGGACGGTCAGATTTTGTGGTGACGACAATGAAGCCTTTGAACCTGACGAGCCGGTCCGAAAAGAGAAAGTGAGAGAAGACGATGCGAGCAGCTACTGCAGTACGTGTTCTTCGTCTTCTTCGTCCGCGGAATCCTACACCTTGCCCACGAGAAGAGCCTACGGCGGAGTTAGGATATCGTACGTTCCTAACGATGCAGTCGCGTGCGCGAAACGAGAGAGACAGAGAAAAAATGCCCAGCACGATAAAAATTGCATAATTTCGTGATCCTGGGTTCAGATCGTGCCTCTTAATCCCTCCTAGTGACACCAACCTCCGAGCGAAAGACTGACTTTTTGATAGATTTTGTAGCACTAAAAGCCATAGTATTATAATTAGGTAGATGAAGTGTCTTCCTTATCTTTACGGAAAGCCTCTGTAGCTCTGCCTTGACATTGCTTATCGGTTCTCTGCCAAAAGAACATAAGTCACGAATATGAAAAACAGATGGCACCGAACACGTGTCACCTACAATGTTGTGACGGTCGCACTGACAAATTCATTATTATACTTATATCGTAAAAGCCCCATTGAATAGAATTTGAGACAAATTTATGTCGCCATGTGTAATTTGGGTCTAATCTTCTCTAAATAGGGACTCGCATTCATTCGATTACACCTTTCCTTTTGTGAATTTAAAGGGTTATCAATTATGTTGAACCTTTCTATGCGATTATATATCGATCCGGGTGGTCGTATTAAAGCAGCTTTAAATTGTTTGGATATAATAATATATTGCTTGTAATTAGTAAGAAGGACATATCGATGCTTCGCGCTCATATCTCGTTTTAAAAACTTTTATTTAATACATATCTCAGTTTGCCACTTAGCTGTAAGCTTATAAGATGTAAATTAAAAAGAGTTAGTACAAATAGGGATTGTATTATTTTGTGACATTTGTACTCAATGGATGTGTGTTCAGCGTGTACATACGTAGGATATTTGTAAGTGTAATGCCTTAATGTAGTTTTCGACGGATATTTGTAATGAAATGTAAATGAGTGTAAACATTTGTAACGTGTTCAATGTATAATATGTTTTGTACCTAAGGTTATTAAGTAATGTTCAAAGACAATACTATTTAGGGAATTTTCTGTAAATCGATCTCTACGATCATACTCATTTCTAATACTCATTTTAATGCACTTTTTGAAAAGCACCTGTTTACATTTGCGTAGGGCTAGCTTATCAATGTAAAAGTTATGAGAAATACTAAATTGTGAGGCTCCGACGATACGCCTGAACTAATGTTTTCCATGACTTAATTTAAAATAAGTTGTATCAAATGACTTAATGAAAAACCATTATGTTATACAAATAAAACTTTATCGATATAATCTTTATAATGCAACAATCCTCGTTAACATTTCTTTCACAGCCGTAGAAATTCTGTTTCCGGTAGACAGTCATTTATTTTACACAATACATATTTTTCGCACATAAAGAGCCAAAAAACCAGAGCTCTACATAGCTAAGTATATAAATTACCTACTGTTCATTCTGAAATGTCTGCTTTAATATTTTATTATCTTATATTAAAAGGTCATCGTTGTATTTTAAAAATGATCATGTCAGTATTGGTATTACTTTTTCAAACCAACTTGTAAATCAGTAAGAGTTAGTCTGTACATTGAAGTTAGACTCAACTATATTGTAAGAAATTAATAACACAAATATACAATAGTAATCATATAGTAGTGAAAACTTACAGAAAGTGCCTTTTCTCTTCGGACTTTTAGAAATTTAAGTACATACGCCACAGTGATATTGTACTTGGTCTAATATTGCACCTTGGAATCTAAAAAATATATATTAATATATAAAACATAAACCCCATCAAAATAAATTCAATTATCATAAGTAAATACACACGTATTGTCCCTACGGCATTATTGCCTGTTATGACTATAAATACACACATAGACAAAGTGGAAATCAATTAAATGTAAAAAAATGTAAAAAAGTAAAGGAAACTTTGAGAATTATTTACTGCGTACAAAAATTCTTGATAACCTTATATATTTTTCACTTGAGAGCCGTGACACCAAATCTTATGATTCTAAGATTACTACATATACTTTTAAACTTTCTTAAACTTGCAGTATATTCAGAATTTTGGATACTCATATTCTCTTATTCAATACGTAGAATCTAAGCCTTTTGGATCATAAATACATATGACGATGCGTTTAATGCTAGGTAAAGTTTATTGGCATCCAACTAGACTGGATAAAGTTTGGTGGAGGAGAAGATCTCCAATAGCGTACGAAAAAAACACTATGTTAAGAGAGGCTAGTGTATAGATTCCAAAATTTGTCGAAAAAACAACAAATTACTGCTTGATTTTTTTCTTTTTAAGGGGTTCCGGAGCTCTAAATCTGCCCCCCTCTGACTTTATACGCTCATAGTAGAGTGACATCTCACAATGACCAGTTAATTAATGAACGTCAGGCGGTCGTGAGAACCACTACATTAACTAAATAAGTTAATTTTATCAACCAGAAGTTGTACAAACTGTAACAATAATGTACGTAATGTTTTTAAGTTATTTGTAATTTGGAGAGAATAAAATGTTTTTGGATAATCGGTTTTTTATTTCCTTTTAATCTGTGAAATTGTATAAATATATTAAAATTATTTGAATTTTAATTAATGCTATAAAAAATGGGTTCAGCTGCTTCAATCTAACCCCGTGCAGACACGAACAGAAATAAACGTTTTTATGCTGTATATTCATAATATGCTTGCTTTTATGACAAATCACGTACCTACATCAATTTACCTATATCAGAAACCGTAGAAATTTGTTCTTGCAAAAAAACATCAAATAGATAAAAATACTTCAGGGCCGCAATAAAACTGCGTGTGGTGTGTCACTAAATGCAAAATAACAAGTAGAACGAATAGAAGAGTAATAGGATGGGTTGACCATTGACTAATTGGTGCAATGATCTGGTGAAGCAAAGTTTGAGTAAAGGGTTCCAAGGGCTCGAGATTAGTCAAAGTGAAAGCACAGCATGACAAATAAAGATTACATACTTATTTCCAAGTGGTTATATATTTAAATAGAGCACAATCGAACGTTCCTGAGATTAGTCCATTCAACCAAACAAACTGTACTGCTTTATAATAATAGTATAGAAGTATAGATACAATACATTATTATAGTATATAAAAATATAAAAATACCTTTAATCTTAAATAACTTTTAACTCGCATGTACAAATTTGCTATTGCTGAGGACGGATAAACAGTTAGTTCGGTAGAGGGGTCTTGCTTGGTGCTAGTAGTGGCCATATAAAATAACTTTAGATGAGAGTTATTTTCTGCAATTACACATTATATAATAAAAGTATTACATCTTGCAAACATAAGTAAGTAACGCCATGTTGGAACTCTGAGATCCCCGACGACTGGCTTAGAATGCCTACTGCTTGTATATTTCTTCTAACCAGAGTACATAAATTTACCGATATTGAGGTTAAACAAGATGGTAATAATACCGCCACAAACACGAAGAATCCTCAAAAATTAAATAGATTTTCAAAATTTTAGGAGGGCAGCACGAAGCAACATGTCAAAAAGTAGTGGCACAATTCGAATGAAACAGGTAATCTTATTACATTATCAATAGGTAACTTTAAGTCAGCTCAAACTGTATAAACATAATGGTTAGATACTCGACCTCTCAATCGGTTCGAAGGTGGTATTAAAGGCACGCATCTCTTTTTTCAAAGATATGTGCGTATTGGAAATTGATTATGAGCATCAACGGCGAAAGAAACCTATCCAACTGAGTGTAATTAGCCAAATAAACAACCAATTGGCATATGGTCAGCTCGGTGGACCTGCCTATGGCTCTCACTTTGAAAAGAAACCCGTGCTCAGCAGTTGGACAGCAAAGGGTTGACGACGATACCATTCGCTCATTTTAAAACTGGCGACATTAAATCCAATGTTCAAACACATAGTTTACATATCCTGGCTGTTATCAGAGAAAGTGTATGTCTGTATATATTGACACAGTGAGGTGTGGGAAACGCATTGTTTCTCATTGTATGCCGCACTAGTTGATGACCGCGGCTCCGTCTAGCATAGCTAATGAAGCGCTAGTCTGTGCATAGATAAACTCTCTCTTGGATGAGGTAATTTATTTCTGCCTTATAAAAGCAGTGTTAGGCGCTGCTGTATTCTTGTTTGAAGGTAGTAAGGTGATATAATTATGCGTACCAACTTTATCTTCTTTAGTGATAGCAAGGCATCTGCGATTGACCTCAAGTAGTACTCTAATCTTATGAAGTTAATGATACATGTCCATAAGCGGCAATTCTCGCTTACTAACAGGTAAACTGCATGCTCATTTACTACTTCTTACAGTATACAACAGTTGCTTTCCGCTGTCTGTCTGTTTTACCGTATTTTATTTCTAAAGTGCACAATAGTATTTTATGTGGGTTTCACTAATGAAAAGAATGATAAACGAGTAAGATTTTACTATTTAATTTCTACAAATTTTGTTCAGAAGGTGTTTTTTTTCCAAAAGAACTGTTTTTGCGTTGTCATGGCTGATTAACATTAGGATTTAGATCAAAAGAATTTAGGTACTAAAACATTGTACATCCAGAAAGGCCTGCTAAGTTTGTAAAAGTATGTATCTATCTCTTATAGTCACAATGTACATTTTAATATATTGTTGGTTAGTGAAAAAATTCGGAATCTATACTTTTATTTGCTTAATATTTCTGATCCGCATAAATAATTTTGTATGTATGGAAATTTTATATATTATAGAAAAAAATTGCTATTCGATAGATACATCAATTGAATAGAGAAGAAGATATTACTAATTCAATATTACGTGCAACACAAATAAATAGCTCACAGTAAAGCTGTTTTCTGCGTTAAGGAACGATCATGTAGATAAGGTAAACGATTCATTCTCTCGAAGATTAATTCTGATTAATAATGAGGCCTAGAGCGGACTCCAATCTGAACCCCAGGGGTCTTACATGTGCCCTATAAAAAAGTAAAAAAATGCTAATCTACACTAATTTGACAGAGTTTGTTTGGTTGAACGGGCTAATTTAAGAAACTACTGGTTCGCATTTAAAAATTCTTGTTGTATTGAATAGTCCATTTATTGAGGAAGGCTATAGGCCATATAACATGTCGCTATGCTTATTGTTTTTTTTCTTATGTAGTAGCGGGTGAAACCGTTAGCATACCTAGCTCATTATTATAGTAAAGATATAAATTCATTATTTTTTTATTACCCTGAAGTAGCAAACGCGCATGCAGTCCACCTGATGGTTTGTGGATAGTACCGCCCATGGACATCTGTAAGCAATCATATCGATCACGGGTTCTATCTGAAGTCGATTACAGATGCTACTCTCGATGACTATGGTAGTCGCCTCATACCTATATAAGTCAGGCGGCAACCACACCCTTCCACCGAAACTAAAGAACGACTTCACGCTAGAAACAGGTGTGACGGTGGTACTTTCCCAGTCGAACTACACTGGTTCTATCACCTAGTAAGATAATATAGGCTTATATTTCGAAAAACGCGGTGGTAGTGTATACTTCTGTAAATACGTAACAAACTGCTAAACTTACCTTAAACAATTAATTATTGCTATAAATTTAACAATAACATAGAACTAATGTTTAAACTGTTAAAGTATAAATATAAAGTTAAAGTTTATATATATTATTAATTAATACCCTTGTCATTGTTATTTAATTATTACAAAGAACTCCATGAGGTACAGATATACATAACTAATATACTTATATATAATGATTTAACCATCGGTATTTGCCCGTGAACCTGCCCTCAGCCTGACCTTGCAATCTACCCCAAATTCAATTACAACCCCCGTCACCAGCGGTTGACACAGAGCCGATAATAAATAGAAATTCAACAACAGTATAATACATAGAAATTCAATAATATGAAAACTGATGAGACGTAACTTATTCTACAAACTAAAAGTAATTGATCATTAAAAGACAACAGAATTTGAACCGAATGAAATAACAAAACTAAAAAGGTAAATGAAGGAAGCAATATGATATTTAATTACCTAAATGAGCTATAATTATAGCAATTGAAAGTTTGGTTCTTAATAACATGAAAACCGTTTGTGAAGTGATAACGATATTGGTGGTTATAGTTATGAATGAGTCTTATCATCTGAAGGTGGTAGACCACTAGAATACACTAGAGTAGAGAGATAACCACTAAGAGTTCTCTTTGTGATTCCACTCCGGAGGCTACCGTATATCACTACCTCTTTTTTTGTAACGAGGGGGAAACCTTCAAAAGGTACCTGACGTGGGAAAAATCACCCCGGTGGTCGTCCTCAGCGCTGCGTGGAGGACTCCGGGACCTCCAACGGAACACAACCGGAGCCCTCCAAGCACGATGCCCCTTTGGGGCTCATTCTCGGTGAGCATTTACGCTCACCATGTCTTCAGGTATTTATAACGGCATGCGACCTCACATGCCGTGGTCGCCTAGCTGGACAGCTCGAGCTCCCGCTCTTGCTGTCCGCAATCCCGGAAGCCCCCTTTTTGCCGCCTCTTACGGCAGGCAGGGAATGCCGTAGTCCTATTTTGGTCTCGGAACTACAAGGACAACGTTTTCTACCTAGTAACAGCAGTGTAAAGCATCGCTGTGTTGTGTTCTAAAGAGTGTGTCGAGGGAGACAAATCGAGTCCTCCGCGGTAGCAACGCATCTGTAGGCAACCTCAGGTAAGTTTTAGGTCTTAACTGGAGTTGATTACAGATGTCATTATACAGGTTTCCATACTAAAATTGCACTAAATACGAGACATCTATTCGTTACTTGGTCTATATTTGTACAATATGTCACGTGTTATTATGTAATTGCAGGTATATTAACGGTTGATTAATGACGGGCGCGCCCCTAAACAAGGGTTGTAGAGAAGGAATCGCAGAGGTGACGTTTCTGATGTGTAATTATTTCATACTTTGTTATTTCACCCTGGAAAGAACAAAATATGAAATAACTAAAATAACAATGAGAAGGATATTAAACTTTCATAACTTAATTACGTACAATGAATTTCACCCTTAGGAATATTTTAATATTTGGTTATATGGTAAATTTGAATATTTGGTTGTTAAGTTGTTTTTTTTATTTATTTCACTCTCTATCACCTTCTCTAGGCTATCTAGAGGTCCAAGGTTCAATTCCTCGACAAAAAGTTTTTTTTTTTTAATTAATGAATATAATAGTCGTAGTCGAAAAAATGTGAAGTCTTAGAGCCGGAAAAGCTTTCAGCGTTCCGAAAAGTAGTTGGAGTTCTTTTTTTCTAGTAAATTGTTTCATGACTTCTTTTATTTACACTTTATTTCTTGTTCTCTGTGGGGATAGTTTTTTCCTACCTCTTACCTTACCTTGCACTACAGGCAAGTTGATATCACAGAAGACTCAAGTCTTCACGACGATAAAGCTTACGCAATTTCGCTTGCGATCTTGCATATCATTAAATATATAGAGGTAAAATCAAAATTCTAATATTTACGCATATTAAATTACTTAATTGCACTGAACTTCCAGCACTTAAACAGAACTTAACATAAGTTGTTGATGGTAGCTGCTTTATCAAATTAAAAAATCTAACTACAAATTAAACTACCCTTATTTAACAAACTTTTTCCAAATTTCAAAACATTGTACCAACTACGTTGTACTAGTCTTTACCCTTCGAAAGGGTAGCGGTAACAAATGTTTAATTAACCCTTGCCCTAACAGCTCGTTCCGACAACGCTTCGCTCAGTAATTAGCGTTAATTGGACAATAAAGTACTGGCTTGAATTTGCGGTATTTCAGGTTCGACTATTAAGAACTTTTGACAAATTGCCTACAATTTGCTTTGTAGTTTTTTAATTTGATTTTATTTGATAAGCTCGATTTTTTTCTGAATATTTAAAAGGCATTAAATGTATGTCACCCTTTTGCGCAAACGTTACAGATTTTGATAAAACTTGGCACATATGTAATATGCAATTAACGGCTTAGATCAACACATAGGATACCCTTTACCATGGTAAACGTATATTTTTATATTTAGAAAAAAAACGCGGCAAAGAAAAAGCAGCAGTGACCATTTTTGATCAGGTGTTATAGGCCTGTTAAAATCACACTAACTGTGCAAAAAGCTAAAAATAACATAGCATGTTATATAGCCTATAGCCATCATCGATAAATTTACTATTCAACACAAAAATATTTTTTCAATTCGAACCAGTAGTTCCTGACATTAACCCGTTCAACCAAACATACTCTACTGCTTTATAATATTAAGTATATATCCCATTTCTGCCTAGCATGGAACACAGGACTATCTGCATGTCAGAGTGATATAATAAACTAGTAACAAAAGTATAAACGGCCCGTCGAAATTCAATTATTAAAAATACTATTATTTTATTCCATCCATGAACCTTTTGAGGTCTATTGTAGGACACAGGTCTCCTCTAATTGATGATTCGTCAATAATCACCGTGCCTGGCATGTCTGTATGTTGATGTTTCACAGAATTACTTTATTTACACATTATGTTATTTTTTTAATTGTTCCTATATCTAAGAAAATTAATAATCATATTTTAATTACTTTAGAATGCAAACTAAACTTATAATCGGCGTTGTATCGTAAATCTAGAAAAGTTTGCTTTTTTTAGGAAATTAGTCGAAACCAAAAAATCTAAGGTAAATATGTATTTTCATTACAATCTAATTAACATTCAGAGCAGCGACCCACAATCGATTTACACTAACACTATATAAGTGAGCATAAACCCCATGAAAGCTCCATCAACCCCGATTGTAGTAAATCGATGTCGGCTATGGATCAGGTGCGCGCGCGCACCGGAACGCCACCTGGGCCACGCTCTGCGGCCGCCTGTGACCTCTGTCGTAATAGATAATTGATTACCTCTGTGAAATTAATGTTTGCTTGTATGTATTCCGTGTATGCTTGTATGACTAGGCAGATTTTTACAAGCCTTTAGTCGTATATAACCTTATATGTATGTGTACAAATGTTACAGGAAAATTTCGAAACACTTTTTCGGGTCAGATTGAGCTAAACTTTTGTTTACACATTTTTAAATTCAATATAACACATGCCGCAAGATGTCGAAAAAATTTTTATATGAAATACGTGGATTAACAAATAGCCTTATAAGAAAATGCTAAATTAAGCTACGCTACTAAAAGCTTGTAAAGAAGCTTTTTAAGCAAAATCAACAAAGTGAAGATTCTCAAATCGATTGTATTTTATATAATTTTACGTTATCAAAGTTTACAGATTTGTTCATAAAATCACTTTATGCCATGAACATTTGATTTCGTCAAACCCAAATTAAATTGAAGTCCTACATTAAGCTAATAACATCAGCTACTTAACGACCTCAAAAGCTGTGCCTTGCTAAATGCTATGATTTGAGGGTGTATTCATTCCAATTACTATGGCATTTCAATTCTTTTTAGGGTTACAAATCTCATGAACTGTAGTGTCCACTTATCATCATGACCAGATGGACTGCATGCACATATCATATGCTAATATATATATATATATATTTTATAAGTGGCAAACGAGCATGCAGTCCACCTGATGGTAAGTGGTCACTGCCGCCCATGGACATATATAAGTAACTTCATGTAGAACATAAGTTATATCTGAAGTCAAACACAGATGCGTTGCTACTTCCGAGGTCTGAGATAATCGCCTCATGTAAAAGTGTGCCGGCGACCACACCCTTCCAACGAAACTTAAAATAAAAATTAAAAATACTATGCAAATCGAGCACCAATGCAATAATTACATAGTTTAGTTGTTTGGCAAATACACTTGTTTATTCGATAAAATGTTAATTCTAACTAAAAAGAATTATTAAGTAAATAACTGTATGAGCAATCAAATAAACATGTATGACAATTGTAATCAGTATGTAAAAGAAAGTGAATAGAGAACGACTGTCGATCGGAAAGTGTTATCTCAATAGTCATTCCAGCTTGAGAATGGTGCTTTCGCTATTAAGCTGATTTTTTATTTACTTTTCAATTAATTAGTATTTTTTTCTAATTATTTATATAAATATGAGATGGTGTGTCTGTGTGTTACTTAGTCACGCAAGAATCACTTGGCCCATTTGCATGAAATTTTGCATGGGTGTAGCTTATATCTCTGGTCAAGTTATAGGCTACTTGTGATTGCGAAATTTCACACAATTACGCTATTTAAATATGGCGACTATTTTTATGTCCCGTATCGAAACACGAGTAGTTGGGCTAATATTTTAGAAAAAACGTAAATAGCTCTCTACATATCGACTGCTTGAGTTAAATAATAACACTACACGGAAATACTAATTTAAAAGGAGAGCTAGGTAAAATAAAAATCCTATTAACACCTTTTAAAGTAATGAAGTTAAAATATAAAAATATATTCAAAGCAATTAACCACGGTGTTGTTATTCAATTCTAGGCTTTATTTAAATAAAATTGTATCTTTAACTTAAAAGGACGAAACTTGTGTTGTGTTATTTATTTAACATACTATATAGACCATGTAAAAAAATTTAAATCTGTAAATCCAGTTGACGTTCAAATAACGAGTGTTGTTTCCCGGACGGGTGGAAGTGCTGAGCAAACTCGAATCGATACCAACCACCCTTGTCCACGTACTCGTAACACGATAGCCTGTGGTCGCCCCCCGCTCGGATGCGGCCGGCACGTCACAGATCTTTCCTACACCATCATTATGTAATTAAAAGTGACCAGTGCCTTTAGTACGAGTTTTTTAATATTGAACTAGCAAACGAGCATGGCTCCTGCTGCCCATGGACATCTGCAATCAACTACGGATAAGATCAGAGCGTTACCTGAGGCTGGCCAAAGATGCGTTGCTACTCCTGTGGACTACGCCAAAACGCCTTTCAAAAATGTCTCCTTTACCACACCCTTCAAACCACAACACTATATTTAGGTCGCTTAGCACTGCTATTAGGCAGATATAGGTGCCAATGGTGCTTTCGAAGTCAAACCACAAAGGGTCCTTAATTCCGAGTCAGACCAACCTACAGAGTTTATTACGTTTTCTTATAAAGTTTTCGCTTTAGCATGTATACTGCATGAAATTACTGCATATGTAATTCTTAACTCTAATTGTCCAATAATAGAAACTCAAGCTTCCACGGCAGCCCGAGGAATCTATTCACAAACCAGAACACAGCGGCACTTAACCTTACCATTATTTTGCAGAAATCGGAGTGGCGTTGGTACCTTCGTAGTCGCCTTATTTTCAGCTGTTGATTACAGATGTCCGTGGGCAGTGGCTACTTACCAGGTGGATTGTATGCTCTTTTAGTACATCAATATTATAAAAAAAAAACATGCCTCCGTAATGACCTCTTACCATCAATTGGAAATAAAGGCTCGCTGGGTGGTTCAATTTTATAAGAAATATCACATCGCTGTATTTTATTGAAATAGGTAATACAAAATATAATTTAAACTCTTATTAAAAGAACATATCAAATAACAATAATTGCTTCTATTATATTTATGTACTATATTATATAGTTTTATTTATATTGTTACATGTAACAAGTAATTCGAATCTCATAATTTTATCGCATCGCCGAGTCTAAAAAAAGTATTGATTTACCGTGCACTTATATTGAAAACCGTGTTAGCGAGTATCAATTTCAAAAGATGTTTAATATAAATTTCTCAGTTATTGTAATGTTAGGTGCATGTATCGATAATAGCCGATACAAAGCGGAGAGGCTGGCGAGTGGAATGCACAGTTCATAGTCCACTCTGCAGCCTGTGTGTGCTGTGACCATATATTTTTGTTCACAGGACACTTGCTTGAAGTAAGTATATCTGTAGTATATATCTAATATATCTTATAAGAATTAATGTAACTACTGCATTGTTACTAATGTAAAAAAAAAACTAAATTCGATATATCGTATCCATGTGGCAATTAGCTAGAATCCAAAGTACATTAGATACAAGCTTGTTTTTAGAAAACAAAAGTAACTCATTATTTGAAAAAAAAATTACTTTCTCTACCATATGTACATATACACGTTAATGTCTGAAATACAATACGTAAAATAATTAATCGCCTGCATTAAATAATATACTAATTATCATATTTATAAGTCTATTTTGTAATTTATAAGATACTTCATTGTTACTCTATACTTTACTATTTTATTAATATACCTCAATATTTTTATATAGATCCATGATATAAAAATATTGAGATATATTAATAAAATGGCAGCATTTTTTCCTGTATATATTCCATTTAAATGTTGCAGCAAGTATGGCATTATCGACTACGTCATAATCAAATATTTAATTTTAAAACTTTGGCAAGTTCGACGTAATATATAAAGTAGATTATGCCCGTGAATTATAATATTAGATAATACAATTTCAACCCCCAATTAACCACCTTTTGGGTGGAATTCATAAAAATCCTTTTTTGTAAGCACTTAATTATACGATACGAAAAACTATTGTGCAAATTTTCAGGGTTCTAGGTTTAGAAGTTTCGGCTGTGTGTTGACCTCTGGGTGAGTCAGTCGCCATCCTCTTTAAGACAAATTGTACATATAAGTAATGTATCATATTATTCGAAATTAATTCAAAATTAACAACTGTAAGACACGAGCGTTCAAGAAGTAATTTTCTAAAATTTTAATCAGTGCTAAACTAACAAAATATTGTAACGAATTTTCAGATTCATAATAACGAAAGTTTTTCAAAGTTAACAGAAAATAGAAGCAAGTGCTCGTAATTAAAATTATGATGTATGAAAGTTATAGTTGTAATTTAAAGCTACACATAAATTAAAGCTTTAATGTAGAACCTGGACTTAGGTAAATAGTTTGTTATTTTTAATCTCTTCGTACTGATTTTAAATTATTTATGTTTGCATTTTTTAACAACATGAAAACTAAAGGTAATCACACACTTATGCATAACGCGACTAAAAGTCAAGGAGTTTGATCAAAATGGAACCGGACCGATATAAATAATCAAATACACAT
>DWLI01000569.1:0-20333 GCA_018249915.1 Cecropterus dorantes dorantes | reverse complement strand
AAATTTATTTTTGATTTATTAGTAACAAAAATTTAATAATAATATTACATTAGCTACCTTGTACAAGTATAATTTGAAAAAAGTCATACAGAAATAAGTTATAACAAATTTGTTGTTTTTATTTATTAATTTTTTAATTATATAATATCCTTAATATCCTGTAGTCATAAACATACCTAAATTATTTCGAAAGATCAAAAATATGAATTCTATACTGATATAATTTTATACGTAAACACAAAAGGACGTGATTACCTCCCCGCAGATTTTGAACGTGCACGAGACCTCCTCCAGCTCGATGTTGGTGATGCCGGCCACCTTGCGCGCCTGCTGGATGTTGGCCCCGTGCGTGCCGATCGCCAGCCCCATGAGGTCCTCGCGCACACTGAACTCGTCTGAGTACCTGGAATTACGGCTCCAAATATTTATATCTAAATATTTTCCTAGATTCCGTCGACGTCGTTCATTTACCACGATAGTTTCCCATGTGCTAATGCAGGTCATAAACAATTTGTTCAAATTTGTGCGAAAATATGCCAATCATTTTTATGTGAAAGACTAACAGACACAGACATATCCTCGCAAAATTTCATCTTTATGATATTAGGAAGAAATAAGATAATATAACTATAAATATAATAAAAATATCTATTTGTATATGTTGAAGATAATTATTGAATATCGTATCTTCAAATTAACTTGACTTTTTCCTTAATTTTAGTATTTGTTTTTAAAGCGGCCAAAGTAACATACACCGCAACCGCACCGTACCGCAAGAAATTTAAAAGTGTAGGCATATCTATCAGGGATTAATCGATAAAACTCAGTCACAGACAAATAGACAGTGTGACTGTATTCAGTATGGATTCCTAAAAGTACTTAAAGTACATACATAATACTGAATGCTTGTGGCATTGCGTGGAAATCAAAATCGTGTGATGTAAAAAAATCCTTAACATTAAGAATTAGTATATATCACACGTAACATAATACGAGCAGAATCACAGGGATAGAATAATCGGTATAATAGAGACAACTCACCCTCCTTGATTGTGAATTTTTGTTGACTCTAGTTGTCTTGCTGCCTCTTCAGTCTTTTTCAACAATAACAGCTTCTGAGCTAGATTCCTGAAATTATACAAAGTAATTGTTAGTACTCACATACCAATACACATTTTTATAGCTTTTTGTATAATAAATCGACTTTTTTTTAAATATTTTCATTATATATGGTGCATTAATAATTATTATAATAATTGGCAGAGCGCTGATTGTTGCGTCTGTTCTATCATATGGTTTTGGGTTCCAAGTTTGATTTTAGGCCAGACAGATATCTGAGTGATGATTGTACATTTCTGATCTGGTTCTGGGTGTTTGTGTATTTGTCTTTGTGTGTACATGGCCATTTAGGGCCATGAGTGTAGACAGCGCAATATATTTAATTCTGTTAATTCTGTTAATAATCAATCTCTGTTCTGAAACTTGTAAACCAGAGTCACACAGGAATCTGGCCTCCAAATACATTACAATCAGTAGTATTAAAACATAAATAATATATATTTTTCTATTGAATATATTATATTTCTATTGAATATTATAGACAAATTAAAATGAAATAGACATCAATCTGTATCTTAAACAATGCCAAAAAAGATGTCGGAAGTTTATACAACCCATCGCGACAAAGCTTGAAGCCGGGGACCCTGACACCTCATATCTTTAATATTAGCACTGAGTTCGCACATCCAGTGAAAGCTGAAAGCACACTGAATGTACAAACTCAATACAAACAGATACCAAATATTGGTTATTTGGTAACTTTTTGCCTGTGCTGTAGATGGAAAATATTTAAGATAGAATATCTGTCAAATAATTTTATCTTATTATGTTTTTAAAAATACCAAATCAGTATATACATTAGCGTAAAGAATCCCACCGAGATTATATGACAAAACTCTTTGTATGAATAATGATAAGGTCATTAGTTTTTACGTGATAAGTGTAAGTAAATAACAAGTTACAGTGGTCTTTGGATATCGGCAATCGAACTTAAATAAGAGTCAGGGGCCTAAAATCGATCACATTTGCCATGTTGGGCTACAAGACTAAGTTTGAACTGTCCCACCACTCCGCATTGCCTTGCCTTAATTATGTATTAAAAGTACATCAATATTTTACACTGAGAATTTATAAACACTTAATTTTTATAATTTTTTAATTGGGTAATAAGTGTAGTGATGTGGCGACAAAATTTAAAGACTTGTGAATAATCTGCCGAAAAATGATAACTCACTCACATTTGCGCAAAAAAGACACTTAGCAGGTAACGGACGAACACTGGCGAGTTCCAACTACATTCGAGAATATTATTTACATGTTCAAATTCGCGCCTATTCGTCAATATTCGGCGTGCATCCAAATATTGCAACAACTTTGTACAAATTTTGCGCCTATTAATCAATATTCGACGGGCATGTAAAGGTTGCAACAACGACTCACCTAAAGTGCATCTCCTGCAGCATCTGCGCCCGTTTCTGCGACGTCTCGCAGCGGGAGACCGCCGCGAGCGCGCCGCGCTCCGGCACGTACCACACTAGCGCCGCGCCGATCGCCTTCTGGAACTCCTTGTGGGCGTTCTCGACCTTCGCGCTGTGTATGTCGTGAAGACTGCAATCAGTTGCGTACCATTATATTGAATTGTTGCGGTCACCGTGCGTATACTACGTATTGTATTTTGATATTAGTCCCAATAGGTGTTGGGGTAAGTGATAGAATATGGTCTAAAACTCAACCAGGTGTGGGGAAACAATTGTCTGGCGGTTGAACATTAAAAGTGTTGAAGTAAAGATTCCCAATGTGAAATATTGACCATGTTACAGCTACCAATCTTACTCTACCGGTATTAAATTTTTTCCTTCTTCTAATTGCAAAATAGACAAAAAGAACATTAACAATTACAACCTTTTGTAATAAAGTATTATATGAGATTTAAAAACCTATAAAAATAGACAGACAGACTATTAAAAAATAACTGAACGTTTTTAGTGATTTAATTGCTAAATATTATAGCATTTAACGCTCACTCCATTATAACCTCAAGACAGCATAATTGAGTGCAGTGGAGCATGTACAAATGTTTATATCTAGCCACCATTCTAGCCGAGTAACGGCAATAGAGCAAAGACGCGATACCGAATGATTGATGGGGTGACTGTTAACAGAGGGCCACGAAACATTCGCTTCCAGTGTCATCCGCCTTGGCGCTACAAGCGTCAGCGTTGAGCGTTAAAAACGAATGTATGTGTTCTGTTTTATAACCCGAAAACTAAAAAACATTCTCTTCAAGCCTTATTTGTGTGACATTACGAGCGTCAGCGTTGAGCATCAAAAACAAATGTATGTATTTTTCGATCTTATCACACATTTAACACATTTCCTTGTAAATTAGCACCAGGTTTACTGAGATTCACTCAACGCTGACTCTTCCATCGCCAAACCAATGTTTCGTGGGCCGCTGGTAAAGTCACGATTTTTTCTGAAAATTGTAATCAAATTTAATGAAATCCGCTCTAAACTTAAAACGACGCTCGAATCGATACTTTCCTGGCCTTGTTACGTGTACCAACCGAACGTGTTAGGGTGCGTCCAATGTACGAGAAATTATTAATTGCTTTCATAATACATTACAGGTTATGTAGATCTAGGGCTGCCACGTGTGCAGGTTACCCTGTTTATCGTGCTTATTCTAGCTAAGATGGTATAGAAGCCCAGATTTAATACGGATGCCCATTTCTTTAACAAACATACGTCTCCAAACAGCTGCACTGTGACGGTGTGACGCGGCTCAGTGCCTCACATAATAATTGATTTTACAAAGATTTATTCATACGGACAGACGCGCGTAACGGCACACACTCATTGTTATACAACAATTATGCAAATCGCAATAATCAGACGCCGCTGTGCGTATGAGAAATTAAAATGCATCAGATTTGATACTAGATAAGGGTTTTTTACGCGAAAGAATGTCTAGAGCGGTGTTTATTAAAGAGCACAGGAACTATGCCTCCATGAACTATCACATAAGACAGATTGAAAGGAAGATTAAGAGTAATATGTCGGAAATTTAAAAATTAAGGTAGTGGAATGAATGAACAATGGAATGGTTAATGAACAATTCTGAACTTAAAAGGACATAGACACTAAATATTTGGTCCCAGTTTACCTTCAGGCCTGACACCAAAAATAGATGTTTTTAAATAAATGTACGGAATTCATTTTCTGTGACCATTTGTTGACGCATAAAAATAGGTCCCAATTTTATCGTTAGGCCAAAATCAAATAAGTGTAACGCAAGATTTAAAACATAACAAAAATAACATAATTGTGTTTTGTATACAGAATTATTTGCAACGAAATTCATTAAGTTAACAATATGTATAATTTTTATTTTATTATAATATTTAATGTTTAATAATACGCTTTTGAACAATTTTTGATGTATTTCATGTAGGACACAAGTCAGTCGAGTAAGCAAGAACAATCAAGGTTAAGACGTGGCCTACGTCGCAGCAAAAATTATGATATAGCGTATGCTAAACAAATATTTTGACTCGTATCAAGGCCTATACAGGCCTCCTATCAATTTATCTTTATAATTTAATGATAATTGTTCAATGTCGCTTCATATACTGCACAAATAGTAAACACCGAACACGAAATTTCGACAAAGTTAAGTTTAATTTTAAAATCCATTTAATAACGTAGTCTAGCGAATTAGAAAGTGACAATTTCATGCTGGAAAAAGATAAACAATAATGCCAAGTCCCTTTCAAAACCACAGACTTTAATATAACCCCCAAAAATCAAACACAAATTTGAGTATTAATTTGTACTTTGTAATACTCTTAATTGTAGAAGTTAAACTTAAGTTTTAAAAAAAAGATTTATCTAAATATCTGTCTAGAATTCAGGAATCACATTTAAGCACTTGTACGACACGTAAGTTTTATTAAAGCAGTATAGTTTTTGTTCGTATCAGTTAGCACTGACTAATCTCAGAATTAATCTTAATCGATTCAGATGGCACTTTCACTTTTAATACAAGAACAGTGAATTCCTTTTAACCAACTAAGATTTATATATTTTTGCATCGTCAACATTTAAGATATTTATGCATCGTTATAAAATTTGTATCTAATTTATATATTTGTATCTTGTATAAATGTATACCGCGGCTCCGCCTTCTTGGATCATGTTTACAAAACTAATAAGTTCCTTTGTCTTATTCTAGGCCGTATATAGGAAATGCAATCCCGCGGATCTGCAATCCCGCAAATGCAGGATCCCGCTATAAATTAGTTACAAATGCGGGATAACACGTGCGGGGTCAGCAAGATTCAATTTTTTTCACCGATTTACGATAATAGGGGATCCCCAAATCGAACTAGACATGTATTTGTTAGACAAGTAAGTAGAGTGACGAGTGAATGCGCATATCTCTCTGTACGAGGATTCCCCAAAATATTCGTAGTATGATTTTATTACATTCTGCTTGCATTCTTTTAGTCGTGAGTTCACGACGTGCGTACTAGTGCGTAGTTTGTGACATGATATTTAAATTGATACAAACGGTTTTTGTTTTTTGTATTTTAACAGGAATTTCTAAATATAAATAAAAATGAGTGCTAAAGGTTCACATTTTAAAACTTTAATTGCCAAATATCCACAAATTAATAATTATATTTTTGTCATTAATTCCGATTAAAATGTAATTATGCTGCTTGTTTATACTATGTAAGTTCTATTGTTTCATTGATAAGACTAAGATAATATTTTTGCGGCTAACAATTCTAAAATAATTTTGAAAATCTAGCGGATCTGCGGGACTGATGGTACTTGCAAGGTCGTCTTTTGAGTGCTGGATTGCATTCCCTAGCCGTAAATTTTCTGTATGCAAAATTCATCGAAATCCCACAAGAATTTTACGCGTAAAAGAATAACAATCATCCATCCATCCTCATAAACTTTCGCCAGTATAATATTAGTAAGATGGGCGTTAATACAATGTGTCCTAGTGTGCTTTGCTGAGAGATTATTTATGAAGTGTATTGAAAAATAATTATAACATAAAAAAATAAAACGCCGTGTAATTCTTCCGGCATTCGAGCATCTTTTTTTTACTTTTTAGCAATGTTCTAAATATTCGCGCGGAATTCCCTTTAAAGTCTGTTTATTTTGTGTTTTACAGAAATAGCTGGATAAGGTGGTCATTATTACAGAAATAGCTGGATAATGACCACCTTATCCAGCTATTTCTGTAAACCACCACCTACCTTTTTGTTTAACGTAAAAATGAATGAGTTTTAGCTTACGCAGCTGGCAATATTACTTGGTATCAACAATGTGGTCCACCAAAATTTATTATTAACCGATGAAATAGTGTAACATTGCTTTGAAATGAAATGTATTTATTTTGTATAGGTCTGCGGGGACACTTGGTTACAGATTGGATCTCGACCTAGACATAATGTGGTATATACAACTTAAAAATATACACTTACTAGTCCTTGAGATCATCAGGTACGGTAATTTCGAATTTGTGAAAGGTGTTCTTGTCGATGGGCGTTTTGGGAGTCTTCACCCTCAGGCGGTCCTTTGGCACTATTTCTGTGTAACAGTTGTCCCATTCCAAATACTCTATCACCAAAAAATCGCCTCTCATCATCTGAAAATAAAAAAAATACACTTAAGGTCACACAAAATAGTACTAGTCACTTAACATTGTATTATATTACTTTAGTAGTACTGCATTACATAATGAATACAGTTTTTAAACAATTTCAACCAATCAACGACAGTCTACATAAAATAGAACTCCGAAGGGAGCAGTCATTATTACACATATCATATGTACGTTTTTACCTGAGTTGAAATGCATCATAAAATCTGCTTTCCGTCCATTAACAGCACATAAATCTAAGGGAGGCCCTAACATTTTTCCGTAATCACCACGCATGGCTGTGCGTGCGTGTTGTTGACCGTACTAGATATATAGCCCCTAGTTAGTAGCTAGACATTGCTATCCCTAGATATCATCCCTTAGTTGGCTATTATGGCATTCACGGGAGAAACATGCGCTATTTATAGCGCGGTATATATAGCAAAGAGGTCTACGACCCTAAAACTCAATTTTTAAACACAGTGTGCAGAAACATATTCCGTAACTTTCCCGTGGACCAAAGGCAAAAAGTCGATGTCACATGGACTTCAGGTTAACACAAATCAAAATCAAATTCAAAAACTGAAAAATATTGACACTCAAACATAGACGTGTTTGACTAAAACATCTCACAGTTAACGGTCTGTTTTCAGATTTAGAAAAACGTATCAAGAGCTATTTAGCGGCGTGCGCCCCAGTTACGAATCAAGGTTACCGCCCCGATGTTAACAGTTTAGTAATACTTCGACAACAAATAAACATAGATGCCTAAACCTATACAAAAGTTTTATTTACTTTTGAAAATGATTTGCATACTACTTGTAGATTATACAGTTTGTTAGCAGTGGTTAAAAGTCGACTAATCGAGGGTCGGAGGTACGAATCCCCGACTTTCAGATTAGATTTATACTAAAATGATGTGCTAATTAGAATCTAACTAATACTGCTTTACAGCGAAGAAAAACGCCGTAGTTACCTCCGAATTGGTAGATTTAGTGTGTGAAATCTTGATAGATTTCGCAATTGGCAAGAGTAGTGAACTATAGTTTTATAACTTTGAGACAAAACACGTGCTCAACAGTGGAAAAATAATGGATTGTCGGCGAACTTCTTTCAAAAATTCTAGTTAGGACAATCATTGCATTTATTATTGCGATTTACCCATGAGCGACAGAAGTATTTTTTTTTTTTGAATGAAGACCCGTTCCCAGCAGTGGGAAAATAAGGGGTTGATGAGAATATGTATTGTACATACAATATGATCTATTTAAATTCTAAGTTCACTCCTTAAACTACATCTTAAAATATATTTATCATATGGGATCATCAATAGGCTATCAAATTTCATTCATCAATTCAGCAAAAGTACGCATAACTAAATTTTTGACAGACCCCCTACGCATTTTATTTGTTCTAGTAGGCATTGCTCACAACCAGTCATTTTCGGATTTAGAAGAAACGCAAGTATTCAGCGAGTCGCGTCCCAGATTCCAGCCAATGCCGCATACCGTTCGCACATCGATATTGTGAAAACTTACTAATTCAGCTCAATCTGGCTTAACACCGTCGATGTACGTTTGAAATAAAGAAATAGAAACAAGAAAGGTAGTGATGAAACAAAGACTTATTACTATTTCTGCTGTGTTTTTAATATCAAAAATGTCAACGGCTGCTGTCTGGTTTAAAGGCTAGACATCTGTCTAGCCTTTTGTATGTTTGAATGTCTTCCTTCTGGTAAGGGAGACGACTTTCAAACATACATAGTTGTGCAAAGCGATTCAAATTAGTCCTTAGTTTTAGGTGTCCGGGCGACAGTAACCGCTTACAGCTTACAACCTTTAAAAACACATTTCGCTGCTTAAGCCTGACGTTTCTTTGAGCTAATGTACTTGAACCCCGTGATACAGTAATAGGAAGAACTCTAACTTAGTTTTTTAAAGTATAAACGAAGCAATAGCCGACCTCATGAAGAATTACAATCCTATTTGAAATGTGTAAAATGTCCACTCTCCACTATGAGGAACGCATGCTTTGCTACTTCAGCTTGATAATGAAACAGTACTCAGGACTATCTGCTTCCTCCTTTAGCGACGCTATCTGCAATCGACTGCAAGACTCCTGTGGTCTTCAAAACCGGTATCATTTGGGACCACATGATACTTATATAATTAAATGTGCAAGATAACAATTAGCACATTATAAATATAAAAGATACAGAACAAATATTCCCTATTTAGTATTCTCATTCAAACTCCTGTAATAAGTTTACAGTATAAGCAAACTGAATGGAATCTCCATTCAATTTATGTGCCCTATAAAAGTTGTGGATGTTAGAATTTTGACCTTTTGAAAAGAATTCATCTCTCTTCATTAACATTGTACGCTTTTGTAACAAGAATACAGAGTAAAATAAATCTCGCAGCTCACTCTTGAACCCACATAAAATATCATTTGTTAACAAGTTATGCAAATATGTTGATAAAGGTTAGGTCATACTTTTAAATGGATTCATTTTAAATTTTAAATCTACTTACATTATGATTCTTTATAGTGCAATTGATTAATTATAGTCGTTAATCTATAGTCCGAGTACTATTTCTGACAGGTTTTGTATACCCATAGGCGTAGTAGACGTAGCTTTGTTATTATGTTACTATAGCTTTGTTAAAATGGGATCCCAACGGTGAGGGTTGAATAAAAAAAGGCAGTGATGGGCGGATAGAGTCTCATTATTCTTCTGTCCCTATGCTAAGAGGGAATAAGAGGAATAAATACTTTTAAATCTGTCGACAAAAAAAATAGCACTGCAGAAGAGTTTTCTTTTATGTATTAAATATTTGGTATCTTTTCGGGCGATTCTTTTCTTAGCGAGCGGTATCTTTTGTATCTTTTTCATTAAGCCTAATCGTAATTTCGGAAATGTAAAATTAGGATTATATGACGAAAACTTTTTAAATAGATAACGTATTTTGAAGAAGACGCTCGTTTTATGGGTTGCGGTACTAGACTAATAAAAGACAGGAAAAGACGGTCCTCTACTATTCGATTTACAACTCACGACTTTTTCATTTTTTTACAACCGGAAACTGTTTCTAGACCAAAATCATGTAGATTGGTAAGGCCGTTTTAAAAGAAAATATAATATTTATACATTTATATAACTACAAGAATACCTATGCGATGAAATGAATCAAATACCCTAGAATAGTGGTATGCAATGATGAACAACTTAAATATGTATATTTATTTACGGTTTATGACTGTGTATAAATTAATAATTATAATTATTTATATGTATTTTAATGCTCGTACTAATCATATCATTTTTACCTCTTTTTAATAAATGTATCTGAAATTGGGTGGTCGGACTACTATGATTCCAAAACGGGAACGAGAAGGGGATGGCGGGGGGGTTAGTCTTTTATTCCCTAAACAAGAATGTACTCCATGACATTGATAACGCGAATTGGTGAAAACTGCTTGTCCGTTACCTACATCACAGTACCTATGTCAATAAAAACATTCAGTAACACTGCATAATGTCCACTGATAAAAATCTATCGACAATAAAATTCTATAGACTATCTGATTAGAGAGTAGCAACGCAACTGATTGACTTTAGACAGAACCTTTGCTCTACACGAAGTTGCTTACAGATGTCCATGTGCGGCGGTGGCCACTTAAAGTCACTTACAAGTGCACTGCTTGCACGTTTGCTACATCAACCTTATATAAAAAATGCTAGAGCTATATAATGTTTGTTTACAAATTAAAGCGTAGAAAACTTAATCTCATTAGAGTACATGAATCCTACTTAAAAGATTTGTTGTCGGCCTTAAAACAAACATAGTGACCAAACAATAAGTACCACACCTCGCAAACTAAAACAAACAGTAGACGGGCTGATAAAACGCGAACAACGCATAGAACTTTCTACAACCTTTAAAAACTAAACCTCACTAGTACATAAAACAAAGATGCGAATTACGTTATTATGCAATAACATGATCGAACACTCGTACTTAGTAGGGTTGCTACCATTTTTTCGACATATGAAGTGCACTGGCCATAAAAGTTAAAAAAAAAATCGTAGTTACAAACTATTTGTTTATATTCTATTTGTTCCTTATTTTTTCAACAAGCTTTTATTTACTTTCCTATCCTGGTAAAAAATTGAGTCAATTTCCCACATCCGATTAAGAATTTTAAAAAATGCATACAAATAAAAGTCAATGCAATATTAATAGGCTATGAGACGAAAGATAGCCAAATAAACCTATTAATAAAGCTTCGAAGTCTCCATCAAGGCAGGGCTCGTTAAATTTCGTTTGACGCAATATACAGATGTCCAAACTTTTTTGAATTTTGCATTTTTGCGTGATTTACTATTCTCATAAAATATAGTACAGAATAGAGAAGGAAGAACAACAACGCCAAATAACGTAAAATGTTTTATTATAAAGTATAGGTGGCAACCCTATTCGTACCCAATACGGGGCACAAGTGGTGCGCGCACGCACATAGCATGTTCCGCTTTCGCCGTCAAGGTATACCACTATTCTAAGTACTTAACGATTATTATAACCTACTAGCTGAATCTGGCGACGATTGTTTGTGATTGTTTCATATTCCTCTGAAAACTTGGGATAAAAGTACATAAGAAAACTTATGTAAAAACCAGAGATTTACACATTTAAAGTTTAAAAGTTGATAGTGTTAGAACCCTTTGTGGTTCGACTCTGATGTCTCCAAATCCACACCCAGTTATGCCTAACAACGCAGTGTTAAGGCATGTGGTGTGCGCGTGTTGAAAGGTGTGGTAAGGAGAACATACTTATCCGAGGCATACCCTAGTCCTCAGGGGTACCAACGCATCTGTAGTCAACCTCAAGTAAATACTTTTAATCTGATTTGAATATTTCATCCAATAGAATTATGTATCGTTGTTAAAAATTATAAATTTTGGCATCAAAATCAATTACCCAAATATCTAGGTTAAGTTGTAAGATAAATCAAGTGAAAATACTAAAGTTTATATCAAACGTGCCAAGTATTAAAACACCCGTATGTGATTCTATTTTTAGCCAAAATTTCGGACCATTACTCATTTTAAGCTTCACATTACTGTATACTCATTGTACTTAATCATAATCTTTGATTACGCGATCAATAATATAAGTAACATTACTTTCTACTTTTCGGAGCGACCCGTTTCTGGGACCCTTATCTGTAGGCTTGACAGAGAAAAACTAGACATTGACACGTAAATTCCCTTCATAAACAATTAAATCCCCACCCTCCCCTCCCTATTACCTATTACAATTCCTAATTCAGATTTAAAAAATCCATAATGCATATTAATTAATTAATTTTCTCATAAAAACTCATCCCAGTTTTAAGAACAAATTCTAATATAAATCCAGGAATTGTTAAAAATAAATGGACAGACAGACGGACAGCGGAATTTCAATAACAGGGTCCCGTCTTTACCCATTAGGCACCGAACCAAAACGTCATCGATACAGATCACGTCAGATTTTATACATACTCGAATAAAATCTCATAAATAATATGTACGTTGCACTTACCGGCGGAGATAAGACAAGTCTATTGTTCCGCTGATAATGGCGTCCTTTACACGAATTTTACGTAATTGTTTACAAATTGTAGACATATTATCAATGATATATTATGGAAGAAGTAAAAGGGTAAGCGGACCACCTGACGGTCACCATTGTTCATGGAACTCAACTGACGACATGTCTATGTTTACCTAAGGTCGGCATAAGATGCGTTAATGGTTAATACATAATGGTATTGTCCATGAAGACTTAAGAGACATGCATATCGTTTTGACGTCTAAACTAATTATGAAGGGTTCTATTCTATCAGTTTGAACTAACCTGCTGATTGAAAGCGTAAAACTCATGCAAGGTTTTTGGCTGATTTCAAAAATAGGAGCGTCTCAATTCGATTTCGTTGTTAAAGAAATAATAGTTCTTTTTTTCTTTAAAGAAGATTTTTGGCTGTCACAAGTATAATTACAATATTTAGGGTTTCAATATTGACAAACTATTCAAGGATCCAAAGGGTGACGGCGCATCGAGCCTCATTAGGTAGCTAGTTAAACTATGAAGTCATAATGATGATAACGATTAAATGACGCATGCAATTATAATCTCAAAGCAAGGCACTTATGGCAAATGGCAGAAATATTACCACAGAGAACGCCGCAAACAAAAGGAAGAGTTACACATTAATTTCGGCGAAAACTCGAGACAATAACCCCGACGTTAACCAAAGCACACACGACAACTGTCGAATTTGATACATACAAAAACGCACTCGTATGCATTTTGCAGGAACGCCGCACGAAAACACACGTCTCGGATGATTCAGATGAAAATTGTGGAGGATCAAGTCGTCGGCCTAGACGCCCGGTCAATGGCTTTTAGCGAATAAATTACGGTAGGCATCAACGTTTATTTTTTACGACGAGACTGGAAAATCACGTTTTAGTCATTACAAGGGAATTTTCGGAGTGGAAAATCATATTTTCAATTAAACTAAAACAATTGCGGATAATGAAAGCGAGCTCCGGTCCCGAAATGTTCCGATAACGAGCTCAACGAATCTTTAAAATTCTCTCATAAAGTGTTCCATTTGTAACAGTATAACTTTTCCAAAAGGTTCAAGATATGCAAAAACTTAATTTGCATAAAAAAAATCATAACATGTGCAGACTATTTTTAGATTACATATCATGTGTTAAAATAGCGTTTATACGTATAAATTATATTTAATAAGTTTCATAATATTCCATAAATGTTCGACTGCGGTAAATTTGACCTCAAATAAGTGCAAACACATCAAAATTTAACCTCGATGGGTCAGCTTTAAAAACAATTTTATTTCTCCAAGGACAGTAGACATTTCGGTACCGATAGCTAATTCAACAGAACATTGCACTAGGACATCTTAAACATCAGATTTGGGAGAACTTAACGGACGAACTTTGAGCTCTATTCCAAGGAAAGAACATTGCGTATAATGTGACATTATGACGATCGAAATGCTGGAGTCTAAAAAACAGGCTTCTTGGGCCACAGCCAACCCACCCGGCATACTTTTAGTCCAAGGAATAATGTTGCAACGGAATCGATTACCGACAATTTATTATCCAGGAGAACATAGTAAAGTGAAAACCTTCTTTGGCGATATATAAAAAAAATAATACAAATAATAATAATATATCCGTCAACGCATTATTGTGCCACTGCTGGCACGAGTCTTCTCTAAGATTGATAGTTTCAGGGCATAGTCCACCGAGCTGGCCTAGTGCGAATTGGTAGACTTTACACACCCTTAAGTTAAAGAACTCTCGGATGTGTAGGTTTCCTCACGATGTTTTCCTTCACCGTAATATATATATATATAAATGTTAATATTTAAAGGCATATTCTAAATAACTGGGTTTCGTCATTAAATTTCCGTTAGGTAAACGATCGTTATATAGCCAGTTAATGTAGAATGGGTTGCAAAAAAACCGTCATGAAAAAACAGCAATGGCAAATTAATCGTGATTGGTTAAACGGTGTTGAAGATTAACAAGCTAATTTTATGCATTTTTATGTGCATACAAAAAGAGTAATTGGTTTTCAAACATCTCTCCAGAGAATATGCTGACTAGTACATATATCATTCAAATGCAGCTCATAAATTATATCTCAAGATAAGATATAATTTCACTATAAAGATTCATCTTTCTTGGGAACGAATATTCTTACTATAAAAGTACCTTTTACTTAGAATTATTTACAGTATGAAAATTTGTTAAAATATCTATAAATTTAGTAAAGAAACATAGGATATTAAATCCTACGTTTTTTTTTATTGCAACACAATTACCGAACTCAAACCTAAGGTGTATTCATTGTGAATTATAATACCAATTTGTATTTGAACCCTTATCAGTATTATACTTCTTCACTTGTAACTATGAGATATGGAAATAATTAAAGTCAAAAAGAACAATTAATAAGTGTCTTAAAAAATGTATATATGTTATTCTATGAACTGCATTAGAAAGAGACATCCAATGAACCTTCTGATTAACAGATGTTATATAGGTGAATATTAACTTAAGCACTAAATTGGCATACAAAAAGGGTTCACTGTGGTACTGTTGACGACTCAAATGTGCAATTGTGCATACAACTCAGCCCATTTTCGCACACACTGATGATATAGCATCACAAGATAATAGTTTATCAATATATATAAAGCTAGTTCAAAATATTCAGATCATAATTTATTTTATTACATTAATTGTGAATTAATGCATAATGATGTATTTTAAACAACTCATTTAATGAAAATATGTTACTTTTCTTTTAATACAGATACTATCTTCAATTAAAGATTAAATCGCAAATCTATATCTTTATATTTCTATAAAATATATGACTGACAAAAATTATTTCAGCTTTTTGTGTATTATATACAATTAATGTCCATATTCTTTACATATAGAGTAAATAAATAATATTTGTAATTGAACTAAGATATTATGAATAAAGGTATTAAAAATTGTGAATTATTATTATCTAGGTGAAAGGCTCATATGCTCGGCTATGGAACACAGTATCACTCTTTGCAATACGTTTTTAATGGGGCTTGTAAATTTCTTAGATTTTATACCCAATTATCAGTGTGAGGTACAAGCATTACACCTATAATTGTGGAATATTAACTTTTAAAGCTGATGTGATCTTGTTTGAATGACATGGTAGAGAAGGGCTACTTATATGAGAGAAGATGGAATTTAATTCTCAAAGAGATCAATGCTTCTGCAACATACCCAAGAAAAGCTTTAAAACTACACGAGGTCAATGATTTTGTTGGTCCTTGGAACTAACTGATCCTGGGGAAACATAAACCCATTACCAATTTCTATTTTTTAGAACCAACTTCTGCAATGCTATATTGCTGCTAGCTGCTAGAACACTAAATAAAATGTGATTTACATTAATTATTCAATGATAAATCCTTGCCTTTGTCATGGTATTATAAAACATGTTATGTCTAAAATAAAGGATGGGTTATTTTCTTTTTATTAATCATTCAGATAAAGAAAAAGATAAAGAGAAGAAATAAAGTCAGCCTTACTGATGGAAGTCCAAAGATATTTGAAACTTATATTCAAATTCTTATTGTATTTCTTCCTATTATTATTAGTGTCAATATATTTTAAAATACAAAGTGCTAGTAGTTGTTACCTATATGTAATATCCTAGAAACATGTCCTATCTATCAACACAACTCCAATGAGCAGGAATCATCAAAATAAAAAGTAAGACAAAACATCCATTCCTTAAATATACATTTCAGTAACAAACAAATATAACTGGTATTAAATGCTGTTTATTGAATATTACCATTATATTTGATATTTTTAAATTAGATTATCATATTATGGAGTTGAGTATGGTTTTAAACAAAGTATTTAGACCAGTAAACATAAGAGCTTTTTGGTGATTATACAGTAAATTAAATATACGATTTATAGTATTTTTCTAAATATCCATATAATATTCAAAATAATTTCATTTTTATTTCTTGAGTAATTATATGAAATAAACATTTTAGATATTTTATCAAATAGTCAAGTTAAGAAATAAACCTAAAATGAAGACAAAACAAGAATAATCAAACTGCATATAAAGAAATCACCTTTGTTATTTTGTTCTACACTGCAGTAAGAATTATTGACACAAAAAGATAATCATGCAGTCAAACATAAAATCACAACAAACAATGCAATAAATAATAACATACCAAATGTGAAAAAAGACATAATATATTTAATATTATAGTTGGATCCATAATAATTTGGAAGGGCAGTATACTGATTTATGAAACAAGGTTAGAGCCCTAGAAGCAGCTACTTATTGAGTTCTGGCTGGGAATGTATGAGGGGTCAAATACTGGTTTCCATTATGATCCTCTCAACAATATGTGAAGGAACATCATTGCTAACATGTCATGATCAACAAAGAGTTACACTGTAATTGGCGGGTAGTTCTATATCGAAATGCTCCCGTATAGTCTACGCTACATCTATACGTAACTAGTAAAAGTGCGTGAATACCTTGATATTTGCAGTCCACCACCCACATGCTTCCTTCTCGTTCGACCTCGCGAATACCTCAACCTCCTGGTTCTCGACGAACTCTGTGTGTTTGCCGGTGTCTTTGGGCGGGAGGAACACTTGCGAGAAGGGAAACTTCGACTCTGGCTGCCAGCTACAACAGCAATACATACGCCGTCATTACCATATCCACTCGTTACAACAACCGATTATTATACACCAATTTTCAACTCACTCATTTTCAAAGGTTACGAGAACCTCGTTGTCGAGCACGTCGGTGACAATGGCCTAAAAATATAGAAGAATTTTAGAACATTCAGATGATCCAATAAGTTGGTACGGCAATAAAAATAAGTTTACTTCGGCGCATAAGCGAAAATGTGCAAATACAAAAATTCGGCACGTGCCGCCCCGATCGGGTTCCGCAGTGGACGCTAAAAATATAAAATGCGGCACGAATAAAACACATGGAAAATTCACGCCCTGTCAAGACGGACATGGCGTCCATTCCAGCCGCGACGATCTTCCCGGAAAAATACTTTGGTAAGTATGTGATAAAAATAGGAAACGATGGCTAGGTATAACTCTCTATGTGACTCACTAATCAAAGTAACGTATTTTATGCACAATTAGAACGTACTTCACGATTTACAAACCTTATAATAAGCACCATTTTCACCGTACACCTCGACCGACAAATCCTCCATTTTGGTTTGAAAGCGTATTTGGCGTTTTCAGAGCGAGAATGAACGCTCAAAGTAAAACCACTAGCCAATCATTTTCGAGAATTCCTTCATAGACTAAATTCTTTCGTTTTAAAAAAATGCTGGCAACAAATCATGGATAAAATGTAAAAAATAAACTCTGTGGTTTTTAAATGAAAGTGAATCACGGTTGATTTATTTGATTTTGGAATTCCCTGAAAATTGTTGCCATTTAATTTAATGACACTGATTTGTAATACATATATAAGTATATTTTATACAAAGGTGTCGTTTAAGTTCTGTAATAAAAACTATAAGAACGAAGATTAGGCGACATCAACGTGACAAACATGTTTTATTAATTGTTCGTACACTAACATAAATAACAAAACGTACAAGATAAAAGAAATAAAGAATAGTAGATGAAATAGAAAGCATTTTGTAGAATTTGAAATCTTAGTATACTCTATTATAACAGTGTTATTCAAAAGGTGGATCAAGACCCTTGGGGGGTTCACAAGTGTAAAAAAGAATAAACAATGATATAAAAAGCATACTTTTACTAAGAGTTTTAGTGAAAGGCATTTAGTGACGACTGTTTTAGATACTACATTATATATTGAACAGATACCTACTTAATAAGAAAAATTTAAAAAACATTGATTTCATATTCATAACATAAAACAACATAAACAAACAATTAATTTAGGTAACTCATTATTAAAGGCCTCTATGAGGACCATCAGATATATTAAAGCGCATAAGTTTATATAAATTGTATATCAATATATTTGTATTTCTTAGATTTATAATACCTAAGACTTTTAGATTTTTAACATCCTTTTTGCTCTATTTTTCACTACTATGAAAAGTAACTAGTTGATTTAAGACCATATCGTTAGAATTGTCGCTGAAAACTAACAGAAATTGAAGTTCATGACTGAAATTATTATTTTTCTACTATCTTTTTTTATGGAAAGGTGATATAATTTTTTTAATGCACTTTATTTATCAAAAATTGCATCTTACCTGATGTATTTTTGTTTACCTTACACAATATTACGAGACTTACATCAAGTTAAATGTAATTAAAAATATAAGTTTCAAAGGAAATTTTAACATTTAATATCATTACATGTCCATTTATATCTATAATTTTACAAATTTTAATAACATTATATAAACAGTATAATATAATTATATCAATATACTATACTACAGAGCCCTTTATTAGATTAAATCTTAGTGTCAAAAAGTAATTTAAAATAAAAAAATGAGTTTATGGTATAAAAAGAACGATTTAATTTGTTCGTGAATAGAAACTTACTCATTCATTCAATTATTTCGCAAACTCGATGTGTTGCACATTTCACTCATCATTCTCGGTCGCCGGCGGCAGATAAGAAATTGTGATAGTGTAATTGCCACATATTTACTTTCTTCGTCCCTATTTAATTGTATATTTTTTATTTACAGCTGTGTCTTTAAGAATATAAAGGTAATTCGTGTTCTACAACTTATTTTTTTTATGTTTTATTAACAAAGGTATATGACCAAAATAAAAGAATAATTTACTTTTGATTTCGTATATTTTCAACTTCGTTTTCAATTTGTTTTATTCAAGATGAGTGCAGAAAAGAATGTTGTTTTGGTGACTGGAGGTTCTGGCCTCGTTGGACAAGCTATTAAAACAGTTATAGAGGAAGAGGCAGCGAAGGGAAACACGAATGAAACATGGGTCTTCTGTGGTTCAAAGGACGGAGATCTTAGGTAAGTTTGCTAAATTGGATAATATAATGTTTGTAAATATTGAGTAACAAAACTACAATAATTACGTTAATGGAAGTTGTTACAGCAATAGTTTCAGCTTCCTTTATTAGCAACAACAACTTAACAAAACGTACATGAGACAAATATAATTAGTCGTATTTGCAATTTTGCATTTTTGTGTTTAAGGACCACAACACATCCGTGGTCTACCAGGAATGGTTTATATGAGTCACACTTAACAAACCAGTGTTGGCTACATATTCTACTCTTGCGATTATTGTTGTAGAAGCAATGAACAGTAGAAGATTAAAATCAAGGAAGAGAGCACTACCATCTTTTTGCAAAACTACTATTGCACTAAACATCTCTTTCACAGATAACTTTTATTCAGAAATGGACTTACAACAACTGATCGCTGGGAAAAGCTCAACATAAAGTGGTTTCAGGATTGTTTGCTGCTTCTTATATCTATTTTATAATGTAACAGATACTCACTATACTCACATTTTAATTTCTTTATTTCTTTATTGTCCATATGTCTACCAAGTTGCAAGAATCACGGTCACAGTGAAATCGGTAATGAAGAAATTAACTAACTGTGCTGGATCAATTTTTTGATGATATTGATCTTAAACCTTGTCCTTCCAATATAAGTAAATCAACAAACATAGCAATAAATTAAACTTAGTTTTGTATTATGTTTTCAGAGATAGAGCACAAACTGAGGCATTGTTTGACAAACACAAGCCAACCCATGTCATACACCTTGCTGCTATGGTTGGCGGCTTGTTTCACAACATGGCACACAATTTGGATTTCTTTGTAAGTTTGCCTTATTATTTTTTACAATTGTATATTGTACTAGCTGACTCGGCAAACTAATTAAATGACGATTGATCAGTTTTCGACCAGAAAGGAAAAATGATTAAATTACTAAATGGCCATTAAAAAATAAGGGTTGATCGTAGAAGGGTGAATATTGAGGATT